>OZ010714.1:11398430-11620930 GCA_963932345.1 Ophion ventricosus | reverse complement strand
CACAGACTTTTTTTCCCAGATAAATTTCCCTATTGACCAAAGTAGGTTTCATTTTTATACGGCAGACTGTTAAGGAATTACAGGGCGATAATTCCCAATTTGCTCAACATGCCCCTCTATAGCTTGGTGACACTCCAGGGTTTCGACACAACCTCGGCTGTCGCCCAGTCCAAAAAATGCGAATAAAAGATGTTAGAAACGCTCTGCGGTAGCCGCTCCCTCATGCCAGAGGGTGAGGAGCTACCGCATTCAACAATCTTGTTGCCTTAGCAAACGGAGGGATGCAAGGATAATAGCCTTGTGCATCTGACCTGCCAGAACTGGACACTGAGTTTGCAGACCGGTATACCCTCGAAGCTTCATACAAAAGACTCCTTCATTGAGGGTGCTGATGATGTGGACAACGAGAGTTACCCTGAATCCCTAGTGCAAGACGACGTAGCTCAGCCAAGAGAGGTTGATACTTGAGCCCTTTTTCCTCTTCCTTTCGCGGTATATTTACCTCGACCGGGGCCGAGAATTCAATTACGTAAATTATTATTATTAAGGGTTATTGTGGGGTTTGTTATTATTATTTTTATATTTATGAAAAGCGTACAGTATATTTACGATTTAATTAACTCTTTGCCCCCCCCCCTACCGTCCTCCCCTTTTCCCTCGAATATGCTAACACGATTAATCGACACACCCACAGACAGAATCTCATTTTAATTGAACGGGCTAACGAAGATCAGGACTTTTATTCCGAAATGTGATTTTTTATATTCAGACATACTGCCACACACACACACACACACACTTGCCAATTCGCTTGACATTATACGCTCCCTTCTGTTTCTCTCAGCTCTTTGATCCTGATGAGTGTATGAAGTCTGTCTGTCAATATCTTCCAAGCTCATATATGCGTAAAAAAAAACGTACATATGCACGATATATAGATATACAGTCGAAATCGCTTATAACGACATGGCTTACAACGACGAATCAGCTATAACGTCGGTACCGCGTGGTCCCTTTAATATCGTTATAATCGGTTTTGACTGTATACATAGGGCGTGTACGTAGGGCAACGCAACATACGTGCATTATTGAACAAAGCGTACGTAGGAATTAGAAGAAAAAAAGTGAATAAAGAATTTAAAAAAAAAAAACAAAAAGGAAAAAAAAAATACGAGTTGTACCAAATCCCGCATAACGCGCGCGCCAGTTGAAATGTACACTCCAATATTTTTCGTAGCAAGGAATAAGATAGCAAGAAATGTGCCAAAGATATATATATATATATATACAGGGTGTATCTCAACAACTAGTTTTCCGTTCGTGGGCATACAGGGTGTCCCTTTCCGAGCAAAACCCTTTTTTTTAAAATGTCGTGCGACAAAAATTGGCCGAGATATTCACGAGTAAAACTCGACGCGAGTAAACAATGGCACAGTAGTTTCGGCGTCGGAGCTGTCGCCAGCGCGGGTTCGAAGCCACGTTCGGGCAGGTGAATTTTTTTTCAATTTTTTTTTTCTTGTCGGATAATGACTACAGTTAATTAATATGCAAGTAAATTTATTGTTAAACCATTTTTGTTTATAACATTGAAAGATTCTTTTTTCAGGCTGCCAGGTGCTATGACGATAAGTAAAACATTTGGCATATCATTGCTGCGAAGAAAAGATAGTCGGGTTGGTAAATTCCTCGCTTCGGAATGAGAACGTTCGGGTTCGAGACTAACCTATGGTTAGTCCCGAACGTGGCTTCGAACCCGCGCTGGCGACAGCTCCGACGCCGAAACTACTGTGCCATTGTTTACTCGCGTCGAGTTTTACTCGTGAATATCTCGGCCAATTTTTGTCGCACGACATTTTTAAAAAAAGGGTTTTGCTCGGAAAGGGACACCCTGTATGCCCACGAACGGAAAACTAGTTGTTGAGATACACCCTGTATATACACATCCATATATACATACACATACCTCTAATTGTGTTATTTTATTGGAGGCGCGAGCGAGCGTTTGCGATCGCCGAGCATTTTTGTTGTCCTTGTATTTTACGACGGGCGATAACATATATCACACGTATTTTAAGTTAGTACGGAATCCCCATTTGAAAATAAGTGAAGGGAAAAAAAACCCGCGAGGAGTGCAAACTGTATGCGGATTCTTCCGAAAATCCCCCGGGGGAAGGAAAAGAACGATACTCATAAGTACAACAATGTATACAATGTATTATTATTATAATTAGTAGGATTATTGAGATTCGTTTAACGATACTGGTAGGAACTTTTTTAGACGAGGAGATGGTGGTTTATTGCGATACCAATATATATATATATATATATATATATATATAAGCCAGACGTCATATTTCATCCCGCACCAAAATAAAGACGCGCGCTTCGTTTTTCATATAGATATATATATATATATATATATATATAGTTTCCACGATCGTCCTAATAAAATACGTACAATAAATCTTCGTGATAAACGAACGTACGAAAATATCGCATTTATTGTACTCATTCACCTTATATTATATTATCTGCACCAACAATATCAACAACAATTAGCCACGGAATTTTTAATGATTTTAATTTAAAAAAAAGTAATTTGCAAATAAAAAATTTGGTCACGACGGGCAAAGTTTTTGAACTTTTACCGAGACCACGACTGACGGACGCGATAAGTGCAACCGGAAGTTTGTCGGAATGGGGGGGTGGGGGGATATCTTGAGGGAACTGGAAGGTATTCTTCAGATCTCCCTTTACCTTCTACGGGTATTGAGAGACTACTTCAAGGACAGAGATATCACCTACGAGACGGAGGAAGGACAAGTGACAAGTACCACCGCGGGGGTAAAGAACTTAAGGGACCAGTAACAGTCTATTTTTTCGGAAATTTTCGATTTTCTAAAAACATCAGTTTCGTATACTGCATACCTATAGAGAACTTTATTTAGATCGGAGTGACCGATAAGGGGCTAAAAAGATTGATACAATGGAAGCGTCTCTGGGCGCTCAGCGGGCAAACGCCGTGTCGAGCGGCCAAAGCTCGCAGAACAGAGATCCGAAACCAAAAATCCCAAGAAAGTTAAGCTTTTGAAGAAGCTGAAGGAATAATGTATGGATCAGGCATCGCTGATTGAGAATAAGGGGCTTTTTTTTTAAAGTTTTATGTACATTTTTACAAGACAAACTTTAAACGCGTTTTTCTCAAAACAACGTTTTTCGACCTTGTCGACATGATTTTGGAAAAACTATTGCACCGATTAGGCTCATATTTACAGGGATTATTCTATACATGTATCTCTTCGAGCCCTACCAACGGTATGAATATTCATATTTAATCGTATTTTTCAACAAGTTGTAAAAAACACTCGAACAATTCAAAAGTGCGTCATTTTGTTTCCTTTTTATCGGGGGTTAAAGTTTTTAATAGGGGTCATAACTACAACTCCACTTTATAATAAAATAATCGACTTTTTGTTTTCAGATGCTCCAAAGTTAAGATTTCGTGTCGACAAGGTTAAAGCAGGGGTAACTTCAGGCAGCCAGATCACCAAGATACATTTTTATTTTTAATAAAAAAAAATGTTTTTCTTGTACTTTGAAACTTCTATTTTTATGTATGAAAAGATTAAAATATGGAGATAAATGTTATTATGGAAAAAAAAAAATTCTTGAAAATATGTGCAATAGATGGAGACTGATGCCTTAAGACGAATGGACTGAACGGGGTTTTGGGGAGATGAACTTTTACCTAACCCAGTTTCTCACTGGACACGGATATTTCCGAAAATACTTGCACGACATGAAGAGGGTACAGACACCGGACTGTAAGTATTGCGGACACACAAGAGACAACGAGGAACATACGTTCTTCACGTGCGACAGAAGGACGGTACGCAGACGACAACTGAAAGAGAGGACAGGAGTCATCCTGTAATGTCTTTGGGAATTCTTTGGGATGGATATTAAATTCTTCGTGCAATATCACTATACGTATTTATTTACAAGCGCCTTATCAGAGGCTTTACTAGGCTGACAGTCATGGCGGACGTCCCGACGAGAATGCTCGTTCTTCTCGCACGCGTTTACAGGCACAGACTAGAGAGCGCTCCGAACGCTACGCGCGGCGCTTAAGTGCTTTCCGCTATTTAAAACGGTTACACGCTCTTACATATGTTCCCGAGCGTTTTTACAACACAACACATCCCACCTGACAACATAATCGGATTGATGCTACGAGGCGTAGACTGCTGCATGCGTTCGTCGCCACATTCGCCAAGACTTTCCTGAGGCGTAAGAAAGAGGATGGATGCGTGGAGAGCCAATGAGTATGAATGACGAGAAAATGATGTGATATTAGGATCCTTGGACTGACAAACGGCATGTTTACGGATGATAGACAGGTCCCGCGGGGGCAAGGTTCTACTTACCAGGTATGTAAATATGAAACCGGAATTTTTTTTATAGAAAATACACGTTTATCGTATGAAAATGATGAAAAATATTTTATTCGAAGTATTGTCCATTGCTAGCTATACATTTTTCCCACCTGCCTGGCAATTTGTGGATGTCACGCCAAAAAAACTGTTGCTCTTTTGAGGCAAAACAGTGATCGAGCCATTTTCGTACATTTTCGTTAGAAGTGAAGCGCTGCTCAGCAAGTGCGTGTCCCATCGATGCAAATAAGTGGTAATCGGACGGAGCCAAGTCTGGTCGGTAAGTCGCATGCGAAAGTATTTCCCAACTAAACGCCTCAATCCTTTCGTTGACCAGTCTTGCTGAGTGTGATGGTGCATTATCATGAAGCAAATTATCACTTTGTCTTGTCGTTTTTCACGCAAAGCTTGATTCGAATCGATCATTCTTTGTCGCTAGGGTTCAGTATTGACACACGGAGAGAATTAAAAAGTAATTTTTGTCGGGAATTTCACGGTAAAAATTACCGTGATATATTTCAATGTGGTGAGAAGTGAGAAAAGCATAATAATTCGTAGGCGACAAGTTTTTTTTTTTAACTCACGTTACAGAAAATGTCAAATACGTAGCTAAAATTTTACTATACAAGAAGTGTAGCGCGCACGATAATTTTTACCGAGAGCACAATACATTTTCCTATAACACTCATTAAATTTTATAATAAATCTTAAAATAACTGTTATAAAGACGATACTTTTTTATAGACATTTTTCAAAGGCATAAAATAATAAAATGCACAGTAAAATTTCGCTGATATTATATATTTTTTAAATTTAAGTTTTGCGTATTTTGTTACACATCAAAATTTATTAGAAAATCTGGTAAAATTTTCTATCTGAAGAAGAAATTTTATTTTATATTTTCGTGAAAATCTGTGTTTTACTCAGTAATAATAAGCGAAGTTTCAGGGTTTGTCATCTGGTTACCGTTACTGCACGGTAATTTTTAACATTTAATTCTCTCCGTGCAGTTTCGCCAGATTTTAGCATTCAACAATGCTTGCAATTCGTTGTCTTGAAACTTTTTCAGTGGCCTCCCCCACGTTCTTCGTATCTCGCGTCAAAATCGCCACTTTTGAATTTTTCAAACCACTCAAAACAGTGTGATTTACCAAAAGAGCATGCTCATCGTAAGCTTGGACAAGCATTCGACGCGATTCTGCAGCAGTTTCCTTCAAATGGTAAAAGAAAATTAATGCTGTCCGCAAATCGTAATTTCCAGGCACAAAATTCGACATGTTCAACGCTATAACAAACTATGTTGGGGTATGAAACTTGTATTGTTGTGAGTTAATAGTAATTTATGCTACAAGTGCGGAAAACAACGAATTCCATCGCGCGTGAAGTTGCCGCACGAGCCGAAGGCTTATGGTGCATTTCACACGAGTACGAGTGTGATTTGCAGCACGAGCCGAAGGCGAGTGCTGTAACCACACGAGTACGAGTGAGAAATGCACCATAAGTCGAGGCGAATACGGCAACTTACGCGCGATGTAATTCGTTTTTTTTCGCACATGTCCCATACATTATTTTTTGCAATGACTGTCTCGAAAGTGGGATTTGAGATTCAACAAAACCAATAACCATTATATTCAAATATATCAGATCAGTTCAGATCATTTCCGTGTCAGAAAATACGACTTTGATAAGTTGACGTTTCATATCACATGAATTTCGCTACATTCAAGTTTGTTCAATCGATCCAAACTCATAGAACAAAAAACTATCAACCGTGAAAAAAACCGTTTTTTCGTGAATCAATGCGGTAAAGTGAGCTATAAATAGATTTTTTTCCGCACTAGTGCGGGAAAGTCTCACATTCCCGCACTAGTGCGGGAAAGTAAGCATCGTTGAGAAATAAGCCACTTTCCGCACGCTAAACACCAATCGAAAATCGCACTTTCGGGGCAGGCATTGCGAAAAAATCTTTTTGCAATGCCTGCCCCGAAAGTGCGATTTTCGATTGGTGTTTAGCGTGCGGAAAGTGGCTTATTTCTCAACGATGCTTACTTTCTCGCACTAGTGCGGGAATGCGAGACTTTTCCGCACTAGTGCGGAAAAAAAATCTATTTATAGCTCACTTTACCGCATTGATTCACGAAAAAACGGTTTTTTTCACGGTTGATAGTTTTTTGTTCTATGAGTTTGGATCGATTGAACAAACTTGAATGTAGCGAAATTCATGTGATATGAAACGTCCACTTATCACAGTTGACGTTTGAAATGTGAAAAAATAAGAATTGGTTATGGTTATTGGTTATTGGTTTTGTTGAATCTCAAATCTCACTTTCGAGACAGTCATTGCAAAAAATAATTTATGGGACATGTGCGAAAAAAAAAAGAATTACATCGCGCGTAAGTTGCCGAATTCGCCTCGACTTATGGTGCATTTCTCACTCGTACTCGTGTGAAATGCACCATAAGCCTTCGGCTCATGCGGCAACTTCACGCGCGATGGAATTCGTTGCTTCCCGCACTTGTAGCATAAATTACTATTGTCAGATGTCAACAAAGCAAATGGAACCAATGACGCGACTTGACGTCAACTACATTGACAGCTAGGGTAATCTATGTGCAAATTCCGTATTCATATTTACAGACCTGGTACGTGTTGTCACTCTATGGGGCATTCAAAATGTCACTATATGGGGATTCAAAATATCTCTGGCGGTCTACCGCCGGCAACAGTTTTAAACCCAAACAAACCCAAACATATTTATTCAACGAAACATTTTCTAAACTTGTTTTACAAAGCTCTTACAGAACATTTTTCGTCAATAAAATAACTTAAAACTCGTTCATTTTTTACATTCATTTCTAAACATTGTGTTTTTGGCTCGATGTGTGACACTGCATATTCTCCACAAGTTTTTCACGTTGCACAGTGTAAGAACTAACTGCGATTCCTGCAAACAGGAAATTAAATATTCGTCCGTTAACCGAGACCGATGTTTCGTTTTTATCGTATTCATAGTAGAAAACGTTGATTCACAGAAAATAGCAAATTATTCGTAATTTTTGTTGAATCGTTTTTACTCTCAGGAGCTACTGAAATCGTCTAGGCGGTCGACGTCTTGGCCACCCGTGCGGTATGCCATAAGTAGGGAATCCAACACACAGGAGAGTTCTTCGGTTTCTCTTATAATGCTTATTGAGGTACGACTACTCCCGCAGGGTCAACAAAGAGACTAAATTTATGTCATCCCACGGGTGTTCTGATTTATGTTAACTTATGTTGAATATTCGTATTGTCGATCCCAAAGTGCTAAATTTGTGGTAAATATTTTATTTATTGCACATTTACCAATAAAAACTGAAAAATTATATCCTCAACGACTCTGGAGTCTTCACGACGATTTCCAAGCTTCACCGAGATTCTGAAACTCTGTAGCGACCGTTTTCGTTTTCGTTACCTAGCAACAGCCAATAAGAAGAGGCTCCCTTTCTTCTGATCGTGCATGCGCTTGGCTGTCGCTAGCCGGCGACAACGAAAACTGTCACTACAGAGCTAGGTTATGCTCGCCATACGAATCAGCTGTTACGCCCGACGTTGACATGTCTATGGGTAATATTTCGTCATTGTGATAATATTCAACCGGAAGTTGAAACTGTTTTATAATGTGGTGCTTGAACTACACGGTGAAGTGCGAATTTTCGATTTTTTACAATATCTATTATGTCTAATTTATCAAATTTCCGTTTTCCAACGACCTTACTTGGATACGTGAGTAGCAAAACCGTGATTACCGCACTTCCGGTCGACCGTCTTCATAAGACGACGTGCTTCACTAGCTCAAAATGCTCGACTTTGCAATTTTATTACGAAAAAACTGGATGGTCAATATAGCTCGAATTTTTCCAAAGGGTGTATAACGTATTCGTCAACATCATATAAAAATTTCAGGCTCAAAAGTTAGATTCGACCCCATGATCGTGCCTCCTTAAAGCATTTTCTACCCCCGCGTTAAAAAAAACCGTAATACTAATCCTTACTATTATTATAATTATTATCGTCATTATTATTGTGATAATAATTGTAATGATAATAATAATAATCATTATAAATTCATAATAATGAAGTTAATGACCAACTGATAATTAATCAAATAAGTGCAATGGTTGATTACTCAATTATTACTTAGTTAATGAAGTGGGGAAAAATGGAATAAGGTAGGCACCTGAAAAGGGGAACTCCCCCCCCCCCACCCCTTACGATGGAACAGATAATAAAAAATAAAAAAAAATACCTGGTTAATGATTCTTATTGTCATCATCATCATCAGTATCATTATAATCATTATCATCATCACCATCATGATATTCATCATCATCATCATAACCATCATTATCATCATCGTCATTAATGTGCAACCGAGTCGTAGATATATCGCGTTTCCTATGTGCACATCAAAATAGGCACCTTCTCATCCGGCAACGTACTTATGCCACGTGCCCGCATCTAAAGGATATTGGGAATGCGCCGATCTAATTCGAGAAGGCTCGAAGCGTCAGAAAATTTGCAGTACGAATAGCGCCCCCCCCCCCCCCCCGCCGCTGGCGTCTCATTCGCTCGGGCTCTCACGCTCTCTCTCTCTCTCTCTCTCTCTCTCTCTCTGTTTTTCTCTCGCATGCTCGCGCTCTTTCTTTTTCTCTTGCCCTCTCTCTCTCTCTCTCTTAACATAGCCAGGATGACCTTGAACCTTCGCTCATTCGCGAGTCTTATTCGTTGGTTCTTTAATCAACGTGCCTCGCAATGTCGAACGCCTGCGATAAGCGACGTTTTCGAAGTTGCAGATACGCGAAGCGAAATAATCAAGAAAGGAGAGAGATTCCCTCATCCCGTAAATATATATACATATACATATATATGTATATATATGACCTTGATCTATATGTTTTTGTCGATTGAGGTCAGTGAAACGCGCAGCCACCGTTACCCTATTATTATATCAACAAATAAACGTGCGTGGTTGTTGCCCGGAACTACGTGTTTGATCGAAACTCCCTGGTGAAGTTTTTTTTTTTTCTTCCTTTTACAAGCTTGACAGACCGCGAGGTCACGCGGTCACCGATATGCGCAAATATTCCACGTTATACATAAATATATGCCCGATATTTACTTCGTCGCGGACCCTTCTCGAATACTGCATCTTTTTCTTCTCGTTTTTTTTGTGAATTTATTTTTGTACCGTTATGCGCAGTGTCGCGTACCATACATTGTAGGATTGTATTTTTTTTCGCGATCACCGCGCAATAAAACACATGCACGCGCACTGTCGTTGTCCAGGCGTTTCGTGTGCATGTGTGTGTGTTGAGTGATGCTTCGGGAACGTTGATAAATGCAAACGAAATGTCTCGGATATATGAGACTCTTTAGTCGAGACGAAAACATTCATTAGGAATGTTAATAATAAAGGGCGCGATGCAATTTTATCACGCATCTTATCACACTCGTGAAACATTTTATCGCACGCGATAAAAAAAACGAAGCGCATATATGACAAGCTACACACGCGCGTGTACGCGGCCGCGCAACCGTCTCGTCGAGTACCGATAACGGCCGCGATCTCGCACGGACGCGTAAGCGCAGCACTCGCAGCTTCACAAATTGATATTTACGCGTGGGTAGATAAGGAAACAGAGTATATTAACGTTGTTTTATGAGATCACACGTCGTGTGAGTTGCGTCTGTAATAATTAACCTTTAATATTAAATCATCTTTTTAAATTAATAATAATTGAGAATAAAATTAATAATAGTTACAAATAACATTAAACTTTTCGAAAATAAATGATAAAATTGATAATGATTGAAAATACCATTAATCAATTATAAAATTAATAATACAATTCATAATAATGAAAAATAAAATTAATCTTTTATTTTACACACGCACAAATAAACACACTCCACACACACACACATGAAACGGGTTTTTCAACTATTTTTGCATTCTTTTCAGACCTATGGACGGTTCGTTCAAAATTACAGATAAAAACCTACTTTTTTCGAAATCCATCAAGGCCGAATGACCGCGCTTTATTCGAATTCCCGCCCGTATCACACGATTGATACAACGCGTTTCAAAAACCGCTTCTTATTTCGCATCGTGATTCTCGAGAAGGCCTCTCTCATTATCGCGAGCTCGTGCGCTTCGCGTAACTTTCTTATCAACCGATTAATATCGAAACTTTAAAAAAGTAAACAGCCAAGTAATTAAAAAATAGCGTAAAAAATATTAAAAAAAAAAAGAAGGAAATCATGAAAAAAGCCAACTAACATTAACATGAAAAACTTGGTGTGCATGGTTACGAGAAATAAGCTCGGGAAGATGAGGCGTTAGAACAATAGTATTTTGTGCAACAAGTGCGGAAAACAACGAATTACCTCACACGTAAAGTTAGCGCATGAGCCGACAGCTTTTCCTCTCCACTCGTAATCGTGTAAAGTTCCAACAAAAGCCGAGGAGAATTTGGCAACTTTATACGTGACAGCTTGTTGTCTTCAACACATGTTACACACTAGTAATTTATGCTACAAGTGCGGAAAACAACGAATTCCATCGCGCGTGAAGTTGCCGCATGAGCCGAAGGCTTATGGTGCATTTCACACGAGTACGAGTGTGATTTGCAGCACGAGCCGAAGGCGAGTCCTGTAACCACACGAGTACGAGTGAGAAATGCATCATAAGTCGAGGCGAATTCGGCAACTTACGCGCGATGTAATTCGTTTTTTTTCGCACATGTCCCATACATTATTTTTTGCAATGACTGTCTCGAAAGTGGGATTTGAGATTCAACAAAACCAATAACAATTATATTCAAATATATCACATCAGTTCAGATCATTTCCTTGTCAGAAAATACGACTTTGATAAGTTGACGTTTCATATCACATGAATTTCGCTACATTCAAGTTTCTTCAATCGGTCCAAAATCGTAGAACAAAAAACTATCAACCGTGAAAAAAACCGTTTTTTCGCGAATCAATGTGGTAAAGTGAGCTATAAATAGATTTTTTTCCGCACTAGTGCGGGAAAGTCTCACATTCCCGCACTAGTGCGGGAAAGTAAGCATCGTTGAGAAATAAGCCACTTTCCGCACGCTAAACACCAATCGAAAATCGCACTTTCGGGGCAGGCATTGCGAAAAATATTTTTTTGCAATGCCTGCCCCGAAAGTGCGATTTTCGATTGGTGTTTAGCGTGCGGAAAGTGGCTTATTTCTCAACGATGCTTACTTTCCCGCACTAGTGCGGGAATGTGAGACTTTCCCGCACTAGTGCGGAAAAAAATCTATTTATAGCTCACTTTACCACATTGATTCGTGAAAAAACGGTTTTTTTCACAGTTGATAGTTTTTTGTTCTACGATTTTGGACCGATTGAACAAACTTGAATGTAGCGAAATTCATGTCATATGAAACGTCAACTTATCACAGTCGTATTTTCTGACAAGGAAATGATCTGAACTGATGTGATATATTTGAATATAATTGTTATTGGTTTTGTTGAATCTCAAATCCCACTTTCGAGACAGTCATTGCAAAAAATAATGTATGGGACATGTGCGAAAAAAAACGAATTACATCGCGCGTAAGTTGCCGAATTCGCCTCGACTTATGGTGCATTTCTCACTCGTACTCGTGTGAAATGCACCATAAGCCTTCGGCTCATGCGGCAACTTCACGCGCGATGGAATTCGTTGTTTTCCGCACTTGTAGCATAAATTACTATTTTGCAACCCCTGCCCGGCAAGTTCGATTTGAGTTTACACATTTTATTTATTTCGTCCGTCGGTGGTTGTCATGAATTCGCGTTTTGTCTCGTATAAATTATCGTCTTCACTTTACCGCATTAATGCGGTAAAGTGAAGCGACCTTAGCCGCAGTAATGCAGTAACGTGAACTTTTCTGCACTAATGCGGTGAAGTGAAACTTTCTCGCACTAGTTGAGAAATTTCGTATCGGAAACAAGCATCGAAAAATGAACTTTCAATGTAGCTGTTGCAAAACAGCTTTTTTGCAAAACCTGCCTCGAAGTATTCGTTCTTCCATTGCTGGTTGGCGTACGAAAAGGGGTGGGTATTGAAGGTTGCAACGTTGCAATGCAACGAACAATTTTTTTTCTTCGTATTTTCCTATTTTTTTACACCCTTAGGCTTTAAAAGTAATTGACAGATTTTAGGCTGTAAAAGTAAAAGGCTGTAAAAGTAATTGACACTAGTCATTTAAATAAAGAAATGAAAAAATAAAGAAGAACTTTCGTTGCACTCCAACGTTGGAAGCTTCAACGTCATGAAAAGGGGCCAATTACTCAACGAGCGCGGTAAAGATCTACTTTACCACACCAGTCAGGTGATAGAATGTCTATGTGTTAGCCCATTTGCTATTTGACGCTGACGATGTGTTACTTTTTCGGGACAATGTTTATCACAGTAAATTTTGTTTTATCACAGTAGATCGTTTTTGTTTAAGAGCTTTTAAATAACATGACAAACTCAAAAGTACCGGAATTCACGTGGTGCTAAACGTGTATGAGGTTGGCGTAATCTTAAACGTCCGTATGTCTAAGAGTTCGTAAATCCCTTTTTGTAGTTTGTAGTTTGTTATTTAAAAAAAAATTAAGATTCCTAATTGACGATCACAAATTAAATAGAATGCTAGATATTCTTTCAATTAAAACAAAAAGAACCTCGTAAAATGTATCTGTTTATTCTTTTTCACCGCTTTGAAGCTTAGGTATCCGTCACATTTTTTTCAGCTTAATGTATCCCCAATGTAGCCCTGTAATTTTTCAAATTGATCCATCGAACCGTTTTTCCGGACTGATTGATCAAAGTTTTACAAAACAATTGAAGGAACAAGTGTTTCTAAACATCGTGTCATCATCATCAAAATGAAAAGACCAATTTTTTCGACTTTTTTTTTACAACCTTGAACTAGTTTCTTGTCAAATTCGAGCGAAAAAAATCGAGAAATAAAAAAAAATGATTTTTTTTTTAATTTGTGAAACATTTCAGGAAACAATGCTTAAAAAATTATAAAAACGCCAAGTTTTTCATGTTCATGTTGGCTTATTTTCATGATTTCCTTTTTTTTATAATATTTTTTACGCTATTTTTTTTTAATTGCCTGGTGTATTCTTTTACTTTTTAAAAGTTTTTTTTAGTAGATTTCACTTCTTTTTGGAAGAAATCACGGTAGATAATATGACCCTTACACGCAGTGTTCAAAATAATTTTAATTCACTGTCCGTCCGTCAGTTGTGTGCATCCGCCCGTTCGTCCCTGTGTGTCCGTTTGTCTGTCCGTCCGTATGCGCCTGTGCGCGTCCGTCCATCCATCCGTCCGTCCCGTGTGTGTCCGTGTGTCCGTCCGTCCGTTCGTCCGTCCGTCAGTCCATCCGCCCGTATGCGCCTGTGTGACGACATACGAGAAAACGGACCGCTTAGTAAGGAGTGGGGGAAGAGACAGCGAGGCCTCGAACACATATGTCGTTTTTTCCAATAATTTGGCGAAAAAATTCGCCTCATAATGCGATATTTCAGGATTGACTACGTGGATTTTAATGCGACTAGGCTCAATCGAAAGAAAAAATACCTTTCGGTTAGCAAACTTTTATTACTTTTTTGATCGAGCGCCGCGTTTTTATGGCAGAGCAGCTTAATGTTCAAATCTGATGAGTAAATGGCAATGTTACTGTATAGTAGAGTGCGCGGCTCATGTCTCGACTTTTAAAATTAAATTCTTTTTTTTTTTAGTTCTTAATTACTTGGCGTCGAGACGCTGCCGCGTTTCTAGATACTGTGCGTGCGACGATAGTCTTCGCTGAGCCGCCTTTATCACTTTATAGATCGAAGCTTATGCGGATTTGTCAATAATGCGCGTTTGATAAATTTTTTTTAATCGTTGACGAGCGCTTAGACGTTGACTTCTCGAGACATCTGATGTTTTTTTTTTTTTAAGAAAAAAAGGAAAGAAACACCTTCCGCTTTGTTAAAAAATGAACTAGGATTTTTATCGACCGGACGCGTGACACACGTCCTTAAGGGCATGTAAGGATCAACATAACCTCACAAATTTTCGAAAAGAGTTTCCTCATAAAAGTTTGCCGTGTTTACGAAAAAAAAAAAACGAAGCATCAGACTCTGTAGAATACACTGAATCAGAGTATGTTTGGGTTTGCTTGAGTTGGGTTGAGTTTTTTTTAGAAGAAACAAAAACGGTGGCGTTTTTATGAAAAAAAACAGTGAGATTTTGAGTTGAGTTTCTTAAAATGCAAATGTGGTTGAATTTTTTATGAAAAAATGGTTGAGTTTTTCAGAAAAAAACAAAGCATCAGGCTCTGCATAATTCACCGGCGCAGAGCTTTACAGTTTTATTCTCCCCTGAATATTATTCATCTTAGAGAAATTTTAGCTTCAAAATTTCAGTTATATCTCTCGCACTCATTTGTCACGTGGTACATCTTCTAATTCGCCTTAAAGTCTCAGGCCACTCTAGGATTTTCCAAAAATCGATTTTTTTTTGTTAAAATGTACCTTGGTACCTATAAAATTACATTCCAAAAGATTATGGGTGTGAAAAATTTGTAAGAATTCGATTTTCGAATTCTAGCGCAACCCCTCTTGATTCATGCCGTGACTTTCTACTAACTTTTAACGCGTTTATCTCAAAACTACATTTTTCAAGTCGGCCGAACTCATAACTCAAACAAATTTCAACCGACTCACCTGAAATTTTAACTGTATATTTAGAATTACATTTTCTGAGGCACTGCGTAGGGTTTAAAAAAAAATTATATTGCATAGTCCCTTTTTTATAAACAATTTTCTGACGATTTTCTCATGGCATTTTATACTTTTTGTTTTAGAAATGCGCCATTTTGACAAAAAAAAAATATATCAAAAAAATCCTACGTACTTCTATAGCTATTCTTACATAAATTCGAAAAAACTTTAGTGCCTCAGTATAAGTGAAAAATTATAGGAGCTGTTGGTCCGGCCGTTGACTTTCCAGAAATAAAAGCGTCATCGGAAAAATGCTGCACAGTCGCCATTTTGACATGTATCGTTGTGAAAAAATAATTATGTATAGTCAATTACGTGTATAATAAAACCCCTATTTTGTAACTCCGATTTATGTTATGGTTTCGCTGAAAAAAAATCACAAAATATGCCCTTTTTTTGGCCTCTAGAGAGGCCTAAGGCCTTAACCCACGTGTTATCGACTCGGTCGGTAAAGTAGGTAACTACTAATGCCCCATGCGCGCGCGACGGAGGATGCAATCGATATATCGTGTGAGTCGTACAAGGGCATAGTAAGGCAGATCCACACGGTCGTATATAAAAAGAGCCTGTTCTCTCTCTCTCTCTCTCTCTCTCTCTCTCTCTATATATATATATATATATATATATATATATATATATATGCTATTAACGCAACGGCCCTTAAATATTGTTCAACACGTCGCTGATTTTTGGGTTGGGATGGTCCTTGAAGCCAATCGCATTTTCATATATATATATATATATTCCATATATATATGGAAAAGTACATTTTTCAAGGAAAAACGAATTTTTTATTTTATAATAATAATTATATATATATATATAGTGTATGCCAGGATACAGAGGCTAAAAGGCTTACGAAAGTCGAGTATATACTCGCGCGCCCGCGTCGAACACGCTTAGTTCGCTCGCGGAGAGCGTCGTGCGAGCATTGTATGTCCTCGGGGTAGTGTGAAACGCCGTTCTTTACCCCTCTGATTCAACAAGCCGCGAACGAAAATCATCGCGCGCGCGATCTCGCTGAGCGCGCACACGCGTACACAATAATTAATCGTGTTATCTGATCGTTTACGAAGATTCATCAAGGGTGATTGACGCTCGCAAATAATGGAAACAAACGAGGAGAATACATTTCTCACCGGTGAATCCCAACAAAATGGCGTCATCCAGCCACTTCTCACCGGTATTCATATATTTATTTATTGTCGACAGCCCGCCTCCCCTCCCCGCTCCTTTTCTTTCGAATGATTGAACGTTCCGTGCGTAACGTTCAAAAAATGATTACATTTTGCGTCTTCGATTCGGAGTGTGAAAAAAAAGGGAATGTGTTTACTATACTCGTCACGCGATCTCAGGGTGAGCGGATAAAATGCGCGTTTTTTTTTTCCATTCGGTTTTTTAAGGTAGATGAAAAAAAAAGAAGAAAAAAAACTGAGAGCGCGGTAATGTTTACGCGGCACTGGAGTACGCGGTGACGAAGTATTTTTTTCTTTGTTTTTTTTCTTCGGTAAACGAAAAATGAAGGCGTGCAGTGTCACTAAACGCGCAATTCCGAAATTTTTAAAAATTATTTTCGCAAAACATACGCGTGAATGTTTTGCGAGAATAATTTGGACAATTTTCGCTAAAATATAGACAACAAAAAAAGGTTGATAATCCTTCGAAAGGATGTATCCGTGAGATCCTCTGGAGCATGACCTTCAAAGCTCCGCAAGGGCACAGCGAAATCCACCTCTGGAGCGAAATGACTGCCCGATTCTCAATTTGTTCTTTTCTTTTTATAAAAAAATGATAACACATTCCGTTCTAACCCAACAAACTCAAACATCTTCGCGAACGCCCCCCCCCCCCCCCCCCGACTCTTGACACGCTTCAGAGATTTCGCGTATTGAGAAAACTTGCTGACCACTTGGATTCTCTGTTGAAGATCTCTACCAAATTACCATGGCCTACGCTTATTGGAAGTGCGGCAAGACGAACGACTATGCCACCTTTGATCTTTTCTTCAGGAAGAACCCTTTTCACGGCGAATTCACCATTTTCGCAGGCCTCGAGGAGTGCCTGAAATTTATCAAAAAATTTCGATACACGGACAGTGGTAAATATCTATACATGTATATATATAGTAGAATATGATAGACATATTCGGTAACTGCATATGAAACTATCCATTTATGAGCTAAAGAAAAAATAGTGTTTGGGTAGTAAATCGACAAATTGCTTTATTCAAAGTATTGCCCAGCGGATGAGATAACCTTTGGCCCATCTTTCAGCCAACAATTGAAATCCACACAGGAAGAATTCGGTTTTATTTTAGAGGTAATGTAGTTATCTAGACATTTTTTGACTCCTTCGTAAGAGCGGAGTACTGAGTCGTAAGCGCTGAGCGCATAGACTGGAACAGATGGTAATCGGAGATAGCGATGTCTAGGGAATATGGTAGGTGGAATAGGATTTTCCAGTTCACTCCTTCCGAGTATTTAAGTACCCTTTTGCGGAAAGCTGTATTTTGTGGGCACATATGTCAGTGCCCTTTTGAATCATTAGTATTGGATTTATGCATATTTCTGTAGCAAAATTCTGACAGATGTTGTCCGCAGTTGTTTCTCCGCTTACACTTGCGTCAATCATATGAAGTTTTGTATATTAATTACATGGATCGCGCGTCTGGTCAGGAAAAATCCTATGGCCAAGTGTTCAGACGGATCACATTTCGAGCAAACGAAGAGAAAGATGTTGTTCGTCATTCAACAGAGCGCAAGGTGTTTCCTTCCTATACATCACGTACTTCCTATACGTGATGTATAGGAAGTTTAATTATATTTTAAACATGAAAAGAAAAAAACGTGTATTTTCGATGCATTTACCATTTTTTATTTCCAAAGAAGCGTTGCAATCTCAAAAAAAGATATGTGCCATGTACAGAGAGAATGCCTTGGGTGCTCCAGGACAATTTGATTAATAGAACCTCCATTTCCCTGGACTTCCGCAAAAACTACTTGGATGACTTCTTTGCCCAAAGATCTCAGGTCTTCTACGAAATAGGGATAGTGAAGCTCGTGGAGAGACGGCAGAAAGTCATTGAACAGAATGAAACATATTTAGCTGATTTAAATCGCTTTTTTTGGTGAATATTTTGCGTTTGAAATTTATTCGATTATCGCTATAGAATTATGCATAGACCCAATAGATTACAGTGGCGCTAAATAAAAATAAGTTACAATCAATCATTATAACCAACGATGAACTGGAATGAAAAATTTCTCATAAATTTTGTGAGCTTCAACATTTTTACATGTTCTCCGAGAAGTCGTGATTACGAAAATTCTTCCGCTAGTCAAATTTCTGTAAGTTTTGTCATTAATATTTTCTTTAAACATTCGGCGAACCTCTGTTTTTATGATCGTTGTGGAATCTCCAGAATTTTTTCTTGCTCACAGCAGTTTATATCAGACACCTAGAGTTATTTGTATACAAATTATAAGATAGAAATGTGGCCAGCATGTCATCTCCATAAAGTGCTCCATAAATTAAACGATTTTTAAAGTCGTAAATTTTTGTTTAAAGTTGGGTAACTTATCTCGAAATCTTATCAGTATACTGGGATGCATTTTGCTTAATTGTAGACGAAAATCAGTTAATCGTTAAATATTCGGCTTCGAGAAAGGAATACCTTAACCGTTCGAGCAACATGCGGAATGGAGTTGTCGTGCTGCAAAATTCACTCGTCACGGCGATTCTCCCAATCTGGCCTCTTCGCGTGCAAAGCTCGCTTCGAACGAGAGTTGTCCAAAATCTGTATCGAGCGTTACTTTTTGCTCGATACAAATGTCTCTAGTATCGAAAAACTTTTCGTCACTCGATACAAAAGTATCGAGCGATTGTTGGAGATCGCTTACTTTTGTCGTGAAGTATCAATCGAATGCTTGTTGCTCGATACAGTTGTATCCTGTATCTTTAATCGAATTCGATACTGAAGTAACTAATTACTGCCAACTCTGATTCGAACGCATCATTTGCAGTCGATAAGGATCCCCAGTGATGCTTTTCGACACTTCCAGCCGCTCGTAATACACGATAGCCCGCTTTTGGGTGGTTCTCCATGTTTCTTGCTGTCCATAGAGAAATCACAACTTTGGAAGCAACGAAACGATTTTTTGCACGTTGTACTCGATAGAGCATGCATGGCATATACTTCTTCTAGCAAACGATGCATTACCACGGCAGATTTCTTTGCCAGAAAACAATCTAGCATAACTTGCCGCAAACGTGACTTATTTGTTCCAAAACCTCTTATTTTAAAGATGATTAAAATAGATGATGTTAACGCGCCGAACAAATGTTACCTATGGCGTTTTAGCCGGACTCTATGGACCTATTATAATGTGTATTGCTAGCTTTAAACGCGAGAAAAAAGTGTGTCCGACGCCATCTATCGTTAGCGGGCGGTTTCATATGCAACTACCTAATATAAATTATATACGTCGCATCAAGCGACAAACAAAATTCACGACGACATTACGAGGTAACTTCTATCGCGTTCGTTACCCATCCGCCTTGCGATTCTTCCAGATATCAAATACCTGAAGACCATCATGCCCGAGTCCGTGGAGCCGGAATTCTTCACTTATCTGCAGAGCTTGACGGCGAAAGACGTGACGCTATACGCCATCGAAGAAGGTTCCGTGGTCTTTCCGAGGTCTGTACATCGAATGATACAAATAATAAATATATAATAATATCGTGTTTTCAAAACCGGTTCAATCTCTCTTATGCAACCGATACACCAGACGCTGCGTCATCCTTTATATATATATATATATATGTGTGAGCAAATCACATTTCAGACCCATTACATCATTACGATATCGGCCGCCGACCTGGCTATTTTAAGGACGTTTTTTGCATGTTTTTTTTTTAACGGATGCCCGATTTTGAGAATGAGAAGGTGCCTCGAAATGAGCTTTATATAAATGTGCTTAAATTCATCCGACGTTGACTTCGAAGACATTGGGGTTTCCGTCACGTCCAGTTTTCATTATTTCCCTTGCTTTTTTGTTTGATAGTTTTTTGTTTCTTCATTTTTCATGTATATTACTTTTTGAAAATAAGAACGAACTGCAAAGAACATTTATTAAAATGAAAAAAACTCCACAGAGCTCGCGATTATTCGTCATTTTTTGTTTCTTTGTTCGTTTGTTCATTTGTGCTCGTTTGTTTTTTTTTATGTGATCTTTGTTACGTTTTTTAAATTGTAATTGTAATTAACTACATAGCGTAATTTCCTTCAGCTTAAGTCCTACTTCAGATCCCGAGCTGTGTTTCTGCGCAAGGTTTATCGAAATTGATTCAAGAGTTCTCGAGTTATTCACGAACTAACGTACGGATCCTACAGTTTCATTATATGTACAGATATATAGAGTCTATTCAACAAGAGCGTGTATGGCGAAGCTCAAAAAACCATTTGGGAGAAGGCATTGAAAAAAAAAGTACACACACACACAGACACTGCATCATATCAACTGTGATGCTTTATTAGTAATAAGTGTTCTTATTAGTAATAACTGGTAGTAGTAGTGATTGGTCAATGTTGAGGTTATTTTCGATTTCTGTAGTCGTCAAATGCCGGTCGGAGTCGATTAAAGCCTTGATTTTATCGACATAGTAGTAACTGGCCGACCGGAGCGAGGAGCATCGTGGACATTAAAATCTCCACAACGAAATTTCGCAAACCACTTCCGACGCATACTTTTACTTACGGCATTCTCTCTGTACAGGGCGCATATTTTTTTGTGAATTTGCGACGCCTTTTTGCTTTTCCGCAAATAAAAAAGCGAAATGCATGGAAAACGCGCGCTTTTTCCTTCCAGATCTCGATGGATACTTTTTTCAAATTTCGGCACAAGTTTCAGCTTTCACTTAATATATGACACTTCATATGGTTGACGCATGTGCCAGCGGAGAATCAACTGCAAATGACGTCTGTCGGAATTTCGCTACGGACCTATGCATAGCCACAATATTAAAGAAAAAAACATGAATTTAGATTATTAGTATTCTTTATTACTTAGGCTTCAAACAAAATCAGCGTTTAGAAACAGTGCAGTCTAAATTGACTTGTCGGAACTTGACAAACTACCACGGCGTTTCGAATTACATCATTTATCCTCTGCCTTGCACAAACATTTTCTAGAACGACACTTTGTTTCGCAGTTACAACATTTGTATCCTTGTCCTCCGAAAAACGACTGTATATTGGCAATCTGACGGATGCTTTTTTTTATCAAGAGAAATATTCTCAATATCAACAAATTTATCATGACAAACGGAGAACTGGTTACTTGAGAATATTTTTTTCGTTAGTTCCACGCTCTATTGCTGATTTGTACACATTGTACACATTTTGTACAACTTCGAGCTAATTTGTACAACTTCTGCAACTGTCGGATCCTTTACTGAATCACTAGCTTCATTTTTTCTCTGTTCAAGTAAATTTTTTGTTGTTGTTGTACAGCGTTCCCAAAAAACTAAAGGTTCCGTGCTAGAGTTTGGTTGGTTGCATCTAATACACAGAAAGCCACTTTCAGTATTCTCAATGTGTTTTTCGGTTGGTTAGATGCTTTCGTTTCATCGTTGACACAGTTATTGCCGCTGGCTTGAGCTTTGGAACATTCTTCCGCGCGATTATTATTAATAAAACCATGTTGAAAGGATCCTTTTTCAAGTTCAGATTACATTTGTAACTCGTTGACCGCAGCCTCATGCTCTTCTTCAGTCTTAATATTTGCAATAATCTCTCGTGGTAAAGAAGACTTCATAATCACAACTTTCGCCAAACATGACCGAACATTGCTGCGTAGGGAGTATGCTCCAATTGCGTCTGGATAAAGTTAACATTATACAATAATAGCCGGATAATGTCCGAAGTACGATAATTTTGTTGCGAATTTCGAGCTTTAGCCAAAGGCCGTGGATAATACTACTACTAATAATAACTTTATCCATCCACCGAGCATTCATCGTAGTATATATATATGTTCACAGAGATGTTTTTTATTATCTCCAGAGTACCAATGATAAGAACAGAGGGTCCATTGATAATGGTGCAGTTGTTGGAAACGACTTTACTCACGTTAGTGAATTACGCGAGTCTAATGGCCACGAATGCCTCGAGATATCGCATGGTGGCGGGTAAACACGTGGCCCTGCTGGAGTTCGGTCTGAGAAGAGCCCAAGGACCGGACGGTGGTCTCAGCGCATCCAGATACAGTTACATAGGTTGGTGATTGGGAGCTGAATGTTCTTCCAAGCTCCTTTCCATCGTTGTCCAATACGAACAACTACGGGCGATCCTTTCAAGGGCATATTGAGAAGATATGCAGTATTTTCAGTTCGTTACGATTCGTTGGACAACAATTCAGTACCATTTTTACCGTACAATCAGTACCATTTTTTCATCGCGCCCTTTCTAATCGTATCAATTCTCAAGGACTTGGCGGCTCGGTCCGAAACTTTGCCTCCGGAATATTGAACGAACAAAACAATCGTACAATATTCATCGCCGCGGTAGGAATTGCGCATTTTTGAGTCACGTTGACCCAGTAACGAATTAAATCGAAGCGGCTACGCAGCCTGACGTGTCGAGTACCGGATCAAGACGGGATGGTCTTTAAAAAAAAAAAAAAAAGCACGCTCGATCGATACCGCTCGTACGAGTTTGCAACGAGTCGTGCCAGTGAGTACCATCGGGTGCTAGTTCGCCGCGGATCCTACCTCGGCTACTTCAACACGAGAACGTATCCGCCCAGCCGAGAAAGTTATACGCGATTAACGCTCATACCCCCAGTTTTTCTCGTTGCCTTGAAACTTTCGACGAGTACCATTATCCTCCGTAATTTTCACGTGAAGTTTCGCAAATATTATTGGGCCACGAGGAGAAGGAGAAGGAATAGTTTGCTCGCGGCACACCAGTCGTAAAGTACGTGATTGCTGATTGCTCTTGTTTTTTCTTTTGTTTTGTTTTGTTCTGTCTCTTACATGTTCCGTGGCAAGCACAGGTGGATTCGACGGTACGAGCAACGTGCTCGCGGGAAAGCTCTTCGGTATTCCGGTAAAGGGTACTCACGCGCATGCGTACGTCAGCTCTTTCACCGGCATAGACGACCTCAGAATAACGGTGAGCGAATCATCGTCAGAGCAAGGCGAAGAATTCCAAAAAATTTCCAACAAGGTCACTGAGTATGAAATGTCCGATTCTCAGCTTCTTAACTTTACCGGTTTACTTCAAATTATTCACCGGAGTATTCTACTCTGAATGCCTAAATTTCGGACGTTTTTATTTGGGCTTCGTAAAAAAAAATATATATATTTTTAGTATCCACTTTTTACAGTCTTTTTATTGATATTTCAAGAACTTACAAAAATAATGTTGTGGAAAAAAATAATTGAAAAAGTTATGGGCGTCTAAATATGGCCGTGAAAAAAAAAGGTTGAGGCGGTTGACTTGATTCCAAAGCTCCCATTCATCTGAAACAGAAATAAAACCAATTTTCTTGATCAATAAGAACGTCATTATGCCACCCACCAAAGAGAAAAAAGAACATTTTAATGGCGGGTGTCTGAAAAGTTACTTTTTCAAAGTTAATTTTTTTTTAATAGTAATAATAATATTATGGCAATGCCCGAGGTAGGGACGACAGTGGGATATATACTGAAGGTCCATACCAAATTTGAAGTCAATCGGTTGAATGGAACTCGACATTTTATGTCGACCAGGTTGAAAAAAGTAGTTTCGAGAAAAACGCGTTTAATATTTTGAGTAGAATTTCAGACAGCTGCAACTATCTAAGTGTGCTTTCCTCGATTTCGAAATGATGATTTTCTGAAACTCGTTTTCCCTGCGAGCGGTTTTAGCTTGCTTAGAATCTTCCGACTATCCGATTCGCGCCAGTTTGGCCTCTCAATCCGGTCATATTCAAATCGCTATAACATTGGAAATATTGGGAACTTCGAAATTCCCATTTGAAGACATGTTGTTAAGAGTCTATACTTTATGAAAAAAAAAACCTCAAAAAATCGATTTTTCCAATCTCTGGACTAGAATCGTTCCGTAATATTGTTGGAATAGTAACGTTAAACCTTGCTGCTGATTGACGCGTAGTTTGAGATGATGCGTCTGAAAGACTGATGAAACGTACCTTCACGATAAAAAAAAACCAAGAACTGTCAAAGTGAAATATCAGAGATAACGGGTATCAGAGTTGATACCTGAGGTAAACGGACATTTCGCACTTAATGACCGAATAGCATGTTTTTGGTTTGCCCAAACGAAACCATACACATTTGTTTTAAAAATAGACGTAACGGTAGTTTCCTTCGGATCGTTTGGGCTTGTATTAGATAAACCCAAACAAACGTATTTTGGGCTTGTATTCGACAAACCCAAAGAAACGTAGTTTGGGTTTGTTTGGGTTCCATACTGCTATATTGCTGTGTCATAATTCCCAATAGTGGCTGAAAAAAAATTGTCCGAGCGATGTTCTCGACTCGTATTTATAATTCTCCCTTTCATAACGAATACAAACCCAAACAATTGCGACAAACTAAAAAGAAAAAAAAAATGTTCTTTTCTATTGTCAGACTATGGCGCACAAGAGCACCGGCGAAGTTCACGATCTTCTACAAATGTCGACGAAATATCGCGAGGCGATAGCCGCCGATTTAGAAGCCCTTGTAACCGAGGCATCGGACGGTGAATTTGCGGCTTTGATTAGCTTCGCGATAGCATTCCCCGAGGGTTTTACGGCACTCGTCGATACGTACGATGTCAAGAGGTACAGGGATACGTTTTTAGCCTTCTTCCCGACGATTAACACGTCACATTTCTTTCCCCCCACTTCTTCTTCCATAGGGTTCCGTAGCCACTAGGAACTCTTCGTGTCCCCCAGACGGCTCTGTTCCCGTTTGATATTTAAAAAAAAAAAAAAATGGGAAATTAGGAAAATCGCACTCGGCGAGTACTTTTTCAAAATTATTGGGGTTGTCGCGAGACCCGTTAGTTTCGGGACGAAAAAAAAAAGTTCAACAATTCAATGTGACACGGTCTACGGAGCCCTAGTTCGGTGACACGTGTGCTTGGGCACTTGAGCCCGATTTTCTTTTTCTTCGCTACCTTCGATGTCTCTCAGTTGATGATTTGGCGAAGGAGGTGTGCGGAGTGTCGAGGAGGCGGCAGCAACCGCAAAAGCAGCAGCAGCTACAAATATACATTGCCCTCGAAACCTTCTTGCTCTTTACTATACACACACACGCACATGTGTATACGAGTAAAAACGCACAAAGGAACGATACATTGGCCCTAAGAAGGCACCCGGGGTCATTTTGACGCCAGAATTTTTTCGCCCGGTTTGCAATTCAATAACGATTTTTCATTAATTAATTTTAACCCTCCAGAAGCACACAAGGTCGTTTTGAGCCCGACATTTTTTCAGGCAGCTTTGCATTTTTTCGCGCGGCTTCGAATTTAAAAACGTTTTTCGATCAATTTATTTCTAAACTCCGAGGACGTACACACGGAGCCATTCTAAGGTATTCCTTTCATAAACTCGAATATTTAACATTTAACTGATTTTCGTCGAGAAATGAATAAAAATACATCTCGGTATACTGGTAAAATTACAAGCTGAGGTATCAAAGTAAAAAAAAATTACGACTTTAAAAATCGTCTAATTTATGCAGCGCTTTATAGAGATGACAGGCTAGCCACATTTCTATCGGATAATTTATATACTAAATAACTTTAGATGTCTGATATAAACTGCTCTAAGCATGTAAAAAAATCTAAATATTCCGCAATGACAATAAAAATAGGGGATCACCGAAAGTTCAAAGAAAGTATTTATGATAGTATTTTGATAAAACTTAGTAAGAAAGTATTTATGATAAAACTTTTTTGAGTTTTTCCGACTTTTATGAGAACATGTAATAACGTCTAAATCTGCAAAGTTTATGCGAAACTTTTCATTCCATCTCGTCGTTGGATATAATAATTGATTGTAACTTATATTTTATTAAGTGCCACTGTAATCTACCAATGATGCAAAAGGACCCTGGCTTATACGCCCACAAAATACGGCCCCACGCGAAAGGAATACCTTAAGACCAGCATTTTTTTCGCGCAGCTTTGAATCTCTTGGTGCGGCTTCGATTTTAAAAAACTTTTCTCGATCAATTAACTTTAAAATTCCCGAGGGCACACGAGGCCTTCTTGATCCTAGCAATTATTCAGGCACCCAGGTAGCAATTTCCAAATAGTTGTCGAAAAGTTGTCTAAATGGGTACCAAACGTTTGCTTGGAAGTTACCTATATGTTATCATATGTCCAAAGCTTATCTTTTTGGATGGTTATTAACTTGATGATAACCTCCGGGCGGACATTTGCTACCCATTTCGCCGACTTTAGGACAACATTTTGAAAATTACAACTCAGGCAGCTTCGAATTCAAAAACGTTTATCGATGAATTAAATTCTTTTTTTAATTCCGTGGGCACATGGGTTCTACTGGACCCTAACATTCTTTCGCGCAGCTTCGAATTGAAATCCATTTTTTCTTGAATCAATTTCCACCCAAAAACATCTCCAAAATCCAACCGTGCAGCGTAAAAGTTCAATTAATTCACTGCCAGAAAAATGCCTACGTTTTTCTTTTGTTCCAACCGCAGTTCTCGAGATATTCCCAGAAAATCGCTCGGGGTCAATGCGACCCCACGTGCCCATTCATGTGTCTTCGGGGATTAACGAAAAAAAAACCTACCGTCAAAGCATACGCAAACCGTGTCCCACAATCCTAATCGTATTTTTCGCCAAGCTGCTTTCAAGCCGAATGTGTCAAAGAGGAACGAAGTTCCTTGCGTGTGGGCGTGTATTAAACAAAAAAGATCAATTTCTTTCTTCAACTTCCATCCTTAACAAACTCGCTGCATTCGATAGCTCTTTGTACACCGCAACATACGTCTTTTCCACGCAATGACAGTCACCCAAACGAATTAGCGAAATAACGTCAGCGCGTCCACTACTCGATGCCCCGGCGGTACGCGTAAAAGAGATAAAAAAAATTAATCCCAGCTAACGAAATTTTTGAAATGGAAATTTGAAAGTAGACGGAGATTTTGACGACGAACGAAAAGAAAGAAAAAAAAAACGAAAGAGGAAAACGAAAATACGTTATTATGTATGACCGTTGTAGCACGCGACAAACATCGGGCGACCAACAGTCACACGTAGATCCAGCAAATGTTAAGTGTAAAATTTTAACGTGCCCGGCCAAGACTAAACGGTTCCAGAATAGTGACAAAACAGCGTCTTATAAAAGTGAAGCGACACCAGTTGGCAAGAATGGCTTTTTAAGACGAGGCGAATTGGGCGATCTCTGTGTGAGGTATGATTTCGTGTCGTTTGCCCCGTTTTGCTTTGTACTCGAGGGACAAAAAGTGTACTTTTTTTTCTATCCTTTATTATTCTTGTTTACGTTTTTTTTTTATGTCAATTTTTTTTCTCGTCTCCACATCCATTCGTTAAATGTATTATTCATGCACTTCATTGAATGCTCGAAGAACGTTAACCAAAATTGTGTAACGCGTTGCGAAGAAGACGAATGAGGGGCGGGGGGGGATCGAGGGAGACATTGCGACGAATGTACAGATACACTTACACTTATGCGCAAGCCTAGAAGCCTAGATATATATATATATATATATACACATACATATTTGTACAGGGCGATTCGCAACTATTGGGGTTTTCTTGGTGCGCATACCTGTGTGTGCGAGCAAAACGCCTTTTTTTTTAAACACCGCGCGACAAAAATCGTTCGTGATATTTGCGTTGAAACTCCGATGCTGAGTAAACAGTGGCACAATAGTTGCTCACGCGCGATTTTTTTTTCTTGTATTAAATTATACTTTGTATTATTTAATTTTATTTATTGAATTATAATTTACTCTATTCAATTACTAATTTAATATTAATTTTATTATTTATTAATTTAATTGACTTTATTAAATTATAGTTTGTTATTAAATTAAACGAAAATTATTGAATCGTATTATCGATTTGCAAAGCGAATCTCCGTATTCATTATTTTTTACCGGAAAAGAACATTGTGAGAAAAAAAAACGATTAATTGTCCGAAAGTAGATTCGAAGCTGCGCTCGATCGGGCTGGCGGTGAGCAACTACTGTGAGCAACTACTGTGCCTTTGTTGACTAGTTTGACTTTGAACGCGAATATCTTAGCTATTTTTTTGTCGCACGACATTAAGGGTTTAATTTAGTTTCAATTTTTGGTTGTTAACGGATTCTCAAAATATAACATTTCAGAAATATTCTCTGAAAATTTCTGTTATGGGAAAATGAGTTATGGGCATTTATAGGTAGATTCCGAGAACCGGCAAACTTTAAACACGTTTTTCCAACAATTACTTTTTCAAAATCGGTGACCACGATATTTGAAAAATCACTGCACGGATCAACTTCAAATTTTACAAGCTTCTTTTAGAGCTTGTAAAATTTGAAAGTAGAAAGTAGAGCGCTTTTTTCACCGAATATCGGCAACTTGGACTGCGGCAATTTATCAATACAACAATTATAAAAGATACTTAAAACCACACTCTTCAATGTAAAAAAAAAAATGAAAACTTGCACACGTTTGTCCAGAAAAAATCGTCTATGTTTTGGCCATAAGTTAGGTGTAACCCGTTAAAAAATCGTTTTGCTCACAAAGGGAACCCTAATAATTGTGAATCACCTATACAAGAGTGAGTGACTAGAAATTATACGCTCGAAAGTTCATATGAATATTAAATTCAGACGAAAAAAATCCAAAGGATTTTCCAAGATCTACATTCCGACGTAGTTTTTTTCTTCTAGCCGAAGCGTCAAACTGATTTCAACACCAACCCCACTTTTTCAAATGGGGAAATCCCATTTTTGAAGCTCCTTCTTTCACTTCGTTCTCAAACAAAACCTATTCTCTAAATCTATTTTAGCCTCAGGATGACGTTGACATATCGAAAAAAAATTAATCGAATGGCCAATTAGCTCGAGGCGGTTAACGAATGTGGTATTTTCGGGAGCAAATGATCATTTTTATTAAATAAAAAAAACACGATCAATATTTATTCCATCAGCGCATACCACTTTTTTAAACAATTTTTGGAATGGTGCGTGACCCTTTGCAACGTCTTGTTTTCGAGTGTCTGGTTTCTAGGGTCTCGCCAATATACGTATATGCGTGCGATCATGTAATACACTCATCGTATCCGTAATATCTAACAATATTTTCTCATCGAACGAGATTAACAAAGCTAAAACGCGATCAAAGATCTGATTGGCCGAAGAAGAAGAAAAAAAATCTTACGATTCGTCCGAAAACGATGCGCGAAAAAATCATGAAACCCTTTTTTTCATTCGTGTTATTGTTTTTTTTTCTTAAACATAAAGATGCGTGATTCTTAATTCGCATCATAGTTTTTCTTTTTTCGAATCAGATCTTTGGATCTTGGGCTGCTACTGCTACTACTACTGCATCCGAGCACCCGTGCACGAACACATAAGACTCGACAATTCCATTGTACGAGGATTTATTATTTATTTATTCATTATTATTGATGAATAGATTATTATTTATTTATTCACTATTATTATTATTATTATTATCATAATTACGATTATTCGATTTTTTTTACTTTTCTCGCTTTCGATACGTACACTTCTCTCATTGATTATTTTATACAACGCCCGAAAAAGAGGATGTACGGTGAGTTTTCTTTAGTTTTTTTTTGTTGATGAAAAGCGTTAAAGAGATAGCGCGAAATTATAGCGATCAATTGGAAAACCGCACGTAGTAGCGAGAAAAAAAAAAGAGCGGGCGTTTTACGATGCAACATCAGGGCCTCATTTGCACGTTTGATCCTCGAAAGACATTCATCATCAGACATTGTACGGATAGTCCGTAGAAATACGCCGAAACCAGTAGACATACGCAAACGACGGGGCGGGGGACATAAATAAATTTCGTAATACCCCGGTGCAATGCTCAAATGAAATCGTACATTGTCATCAAGACGATGCCAAGCACATTGTCGACGTGCATATTAAAAAATTCATACAATTCTCATATTCCTCGGGCAAATTTATCGTTTATGAAAAAAATCAGCGGCGTCGCAAGATTGTCGTGTACTCGCGCAAGCAAAAAAAAAATGTTTCTCTTTATTTTTCCGGTCGCAAGGAGCGGTCTGCTGAACTTTTGCGCGGTAGCCTTGGCGCTCGCGGATCTCGGCTACAGGCCGGTCGGTATAAGAATCGACAGCGGTGATCTCGCATATCTGAGTCACGTGGCGAGAGAGACCTTCGAGAAGTTGGCGGTCAAGTTCAACGTGCCGTGGTTCGCCGAGCTCAAGATAGTCGCGTCGAGCGACATCAACGAGGACATTATCATCAGCCTGAACGAGCAGGTATATTGCCCAAGCTCTGTCTGGGTCTGATGTTCGATATGTGGAGAGCATTAAGGAGGTTGAGGTGTTAGGAGAAAAATGATGAAACCTCTTTGAATTCGATTGTAACATGTAAATTACAATGTAAAAAAAAACCTTAGTAAAATTTTCGTGCAGTTTAGAAGCTTGATTATTATGAATAATCCATAATAATGCATTACTAAAGTACATGTGAGCTTATTGAAATCTAGAGACGTGTCGTCTCTAGATGTCAATTTCTGTAAAAATATGAAATTCTCCACAGTAAACAAACAAGAATGAATTAACATAGTCAAACTTTTACAGATTTTTTAGGAGATTCATTTTAACAAAACTAAGAATTTGCTGAAATTTATTGAGGATATTTGCGAACAGGTGTTACGACTCCGTGCGAAATTTCAAGTAATTCGTCTGCATAATTGTTGAGCAATTAACTATTGAAGTTAGGCTCTTAGGCACAGGTGACATAGCCAAAGCTATACGATAACTCTGATACGACTTTCGCAACATAATAAAAATGGTAAAAATTGAATACAAATAGGCGGAAAAAATTCTTGGCATTTTTATGAATAATTTCAACGAAGAATGAAGCGTTTTTCTGCCTTGTTATCGAGATATTCTCGAATTAAAACAGAACATTTTAGCTCATTCGTGTGAAACGATAAAGCGCGCTACGACTCGTGGCAACGTTGCTGTCAACTCGGCCATTTTGAATAGGTGCCACAATTAGAAACGCACAAACTATTGCTTCCTCGATATAAATTTCTTACCGCGATTTCATAAAGAGTATTTTAATATTTTTTATCATTATTGTTATTTTTGTTCCGCATGATTACAAGAGAGAGAGCGATACAACACCAGTCACAAAAAAATTATGGTTAAAATTTGTTCATTTCGAATCAAACAAACTTAACGGATATTTGGCAGAGTACAGAAAATATTGAGGCCAAGCCGTATTTTTCTTCATGTTTAATATTTTTCATCCATAATTCCTCTTGACGGAAGCTGCATTGCATGTGTTTCGACCTAACTTTCAAATCAATTATGCGTCGTCCCTCGACTGCGTATTCATCTTCCGGCTCAACAAATTTTTTTTCGCTACTTTCTATTTTCTGCTTGCTTTAACCGACGATTGTGCTGTTTATAACTTTGGATTTTTCCTTCCCATCTGTTCATTTTCGGCGAACGCAAAAACTGAATTTGACGTTTGTATCTGAGCTCAGTGCTACCAGCTACTGAGAACTAAATTGCGCGCGTTTGCCACATTTCAATTTGGCTAATAATTTATTCGCGATGTAAACGGTAATTTCTAAAATGTCATTTATATGCATTCCACATATTCATTAGCTGAAATTTCTTTATTTTATGAAAATTTATTTATTCGGAATTGGTAGCCATCACAGGCGCCCGTGTTTAAGCATATACGTTTTCCCCTTGCCGCCTGCCCTGCGAAGACCCTTATCAACCTCCTTAAACGAGTACTCGATGCGCAGAATCACAGAATCGATTGCTTCGGCATCGGCACTCATCTCGTGACGTGCCAACGACAACCAGCACTCGGATGCGTTTACAAAATGGTCGAGATCAACGACAAGCCAAGGATCAAGCTTAGCCAGGAAGTGGGCAAGGTCACGATGCCGGGCAAGAAGAACGCGTATCGCCTTTACGGCGCCGAAGGTCACGCTCTCATTGATTTGCTCCAGAGCTCATCGGAACCGCCGCCCGAAGCGGGCCAGAAGATACTCTGTCGACATCCGTTCGAGGAATCCAAAAGGGCTTATGTCATACCGAGCAGAGTCGAGGCTTTGCACAAAGTACGTATTTCGACCGAAGATACAAAAATACAGGTCCATTTTCAATATTTCTTTCCAATGAGTGGATTGGGGTGACTGTAACGGTTGCGTATCAAGATACAGTCTGTTTGACAAGAGCGTGTACGGTGAAACTCAAAAATTCTTTGGGAGAAGGCATTGGAAAAAAATACCTACACACTACATGATATAAATCGTAATTCTTTATTATTAATAAGTGATCGAGTCGCCTCCAGTGACACTTTCTATACAAAGCATCTTGGTGAAAGGGTCCCGTTACCTGCTCGCGTTCGAATCTACCCTCTAACGGTTTCCAGGAAAAAATCTAGCCGTACACACTTTTGTCAAACAGACTGTAGCAAAAATCAGGAGATTATTCATTCTCACGATAACAAAGTCTTGAAATTCAAAACCTTTATATCTACTGTTCTTTTTTTTTTATCGCTGAGCAGTCAGCACTTCTCACGGCAGCGGCCCAGCCGCACTTATCAAATGAGACTGCACTGATCATGAATAAGCACCGGCCGCCTCATCGCTCTCCTTCGCCAATCATATTAACAAAATAAATAAACATTATCCGATCAAACATTTATGTCTTAACCCCTTTTGGCCATCATATGACGAGATGGCGATTTTGCACACAACTAATACATCGTTTGCCAAGTTTGAGTTCTTTTTATTGAAAAATATTGGTCAAAATTGAAGTTGTTATTATTTAAAGAAAGGGCTACCACCGTTGCTGCAAATTTTGAAAATTACGAAAATGTCGAGTTGTAGTAAAAAAAATTGGTTTTCGACCAAAAGAAGAACTTCAATAATTTGTTATTAACAAATGGATAAACATATGAAAAAATCTTCCGGTCGTACGTTAGAAAATATTATAGACTATGCTCTGTCCGTATGTGAAGTAAATCGGACGAATAGATTTTGAGATACGACTTACACCGTTTCATAAAACATTGTGTCCGAGAAAAAGGCAAAAGAAAAAGAAGGCAGTAAGCGACCTGATGCTTTACAAAAATCGTCATAACTCGGTCAATTTTTGGAATTTGTACAAAATCTTTGGTGCCAATTGAAGTTAAGACTCTAAGCTATGAAACTAGGCAATAAAAAAAATCGTTTTTTTTCCTTGAGCTTATCCAGACATGTCAATGAATTTTATAGCTCCAGCCCGGTCGAAAAATTAACATGAATAATTTATTGTTGAATAAGTTATAGTAGAATTATTTCCTTCGACAGGTATACTGGAAGGACGGTAAAATTCGTCGTCCCCTGCCGAGTCTACACGACATACGGAACAGGGTACAAAAGTCTCTGGAGACACTGCGAAGTGACCACAAGAGAAGTCTCAACCCGACGCCCTACAAGGTACAACGATAACAAGATTCGTAAACGTAGCCATTTTTGAGGCTGCCGCGCCATGAGGTATCTTTGTCATTCCGTCACGTCAGCCTGTCACAGCTTCATAGCTCGTACAATTTATCGTCTATCGGGGGTCAAATTTGGCAAGCAGACGCTTTAAATAGACGCGACACGACGTGTGGCCCTAAATTTTTTCAAGATCTTTCTCTTCTACGTGGAAAATGTCGATGGAAAGAAAATTCTCGCGTACTCCATCGAGTAGGCTTTCCTTGGGTAGGGCCTTCAATATCCTACCTAATGTTACAAAAAAAAATGCATCGCCTCAGTCGTTGGCGGAGTACCAGCCTCCCTTCCTCTGTTCTGGCAACTCTTTGTTAAAAAAATTAGACATAACTCACGAAAATAGCATCGAGCGAGTACGTTCAAGTAAAATTATTGCGGTCACCATAAAATAATTAGTTTCAAGAGAAATAAAGAATAACGCTTTTTAATTTGACAAAATGCCTCCATATTTTCGACGCTGCTCGAAAAATTTGACGCGTCGAATAGCGATCGTAAAATACAGTTAAAACTTGTTTCAATTTAATATATCAATTATATGTCCGTGTCCCGATAGTTTTTGAGAGCGCTAGTTCAAGTGGCCCGCACTGCAATGCAATTAAAATTGAGAAAAAAAAATAGCGGAACGTTTTTTCGTTCTAACTCCGTTTGATTTTTATTGAACGTAGAACGTAGACTCTTCCATTAGGTTCTTTTTCTCCCAATCTATGTCATATAAAATAGTTCCGTGACTGACTGACTGACGTATAGACAACGCACAGCCGAAACCGATGAAAATAAAAATATAAAATTTGAAAAATACGTTTCTTAAGGCGGGCAACCACTTTAGGAGATCGAAAATTGAATGATTTTTTGGATTTTTTTTATTGTAAAAAAAAATGGAAATTCCCGCAACTCTGACAATTTATTCATATTCTCATACATCTCTGGTAATTTTTTTCAAGTTATTTCATGCATTAATTAAGATGTAATCTGCTGTGTCCCTTGGTGTGTCCTCATCGTCGTTGTCCATTTGCGGGAATTGTGCAGCTCGCAATTCACATCTGAAATAGTCCAACAAATTTTTATACATTCTTGAGACGTTTTTTAAGAACATGAACCTAAATTTTGGAAAAAAATTTTGGAACCGAAAATAGGGGAAAAAAATTTCGAAAAAAAATCTGAAAAAATTCTCGCGAACTCAACGAAAACCGATTCAACTTTTTACTATCTTGAGGTTTTTCTTGAATCCTTGTCGTTTTCACGTTACACGTTATTTTTCAAATTGTCTCTTTTTTCAAGAAAATCAAAATATCTTTAGAAAAAAAATCGTACAAAGCTTTAAAAAAAAAAAACAAAATTGAAGCTTGAGCTTCCCCCTTTATGATTCCGGTCAAAGAAATGCATAAAAAAAATTTTGTCTGCAAACGGGGTCCACCAGAAAAAGAACAAAAAAAGGCGAAAGATGGTCGTTTTCGAAAAAGGGTACTAGTTGTAAAAAAAATGGTGAAATATTTTCAATAAAAACGGAATGAAGGTGAATTCCTCCCCTTCGAAATGCCATTTATTAGATTAATTTATGTCAACTATCGGCGAAATGGCATAAAAAATCGTTCCGGAACTTTTTTGAATTTTTGTCCGGAATCTTGTCGCCGGTAGTGTATGTATGCATAGATCCAATATATTGTAAAGCCATATAGTTCCGTAGACAACAATGACTCTGTATGATACTAGAGTTGAAGGTTGGCACTCTTCAAAGTTAATACTACTATTTCATTAATTACCAACCCTTACCTTAATCAATCAGTCTACCACCCCGCCTCAGAAACATGGCACTCTACATCCTTTCTTTATTTCTTATTTTTTATTCTCTCTTCGTTTGTCTCCTCTCTGAATCAAATCTTAAAGTCCACGCGACCGAAGTCGCGCGCAAAAACTAGTCTCTAATAAAGTTTTTCTCTTTGCCACGAATGTACAGGTTGCGGTGAGCGATCAGCTCTACGATTACATTCACGATTTATGGCTTCAGAACGCCCCGATCGGCGAGTTGTCCTGAATCATCGAAGAAGATATCGCGCTTCGTCGACGTAACCACGCTAGCTACGATTGCGTGGGACAAATTGGTTTGTACCTGACTTCAATGGGCAATACACGTACGCGAATGAAGCGCTCTCTCCATCCCTGTCTCCCTCTACGTTGAATGGGGCTTACTTTCTGGTGATGGCAAATAACGCTAAAAAGTTTAAAAACGTAAAAACTGGGGTATGCGGTAGAGCCCAAAGGAGACAAGGTCAATCGTGTCGCAACGAAATCTCACCAATTTTTTCCCGCTTCTCGATCAGAGAAAAAGCCCGAGAATTGTAGCTCGCGAGTAATTCGAAATTTTGCGAGAATTCAGCGGAACGCCGCTCGTAACGAATATCACCCGGATCTAGTCGATCTATCGTAGTCAAACGTTTAACTATTAAAAGATGAATTCATAAAAATCTCGACGATCGCGAGCAATCACGGGTCTTGTCTAATAATTGTCTCAAGTACAAATTGTACAAAGTATCAACTTATTGCAATGTTATTATTGTTAAGAATGAGGAAGTGCAAAGTGTGCGCATAATAGGACGAGTAGCCGAATGTGCTCTACACGTCACGATGAATAATCATCGAAAAATTATGATCGAAAATAGTCTTGTGTTCGTACGTGGATGTGCCATTCCGAGGGGTGGAGTTTTCCTATAGGGCGACAGTACCTGGCAGGATGACGATATCTGCCATCTCAACCTGGGGGGGGGGGGATTTTTTCAAGTACTTTTGAAAACTCGTTATTCGATAAGGAGAGAAATTAACAATAAGTTGGAACGCCTTCGCTTGCCATAATCAAAGTCTCAGGTTATAAAGTAGAAAACCATTATTTTACACCGACCAGCTCCTTCGTGAATTGTTTGACGATGGTCATCTGCATTATGACCTTTTTTTACACTTTGACACGCGAATCATCGAAAGTCCTGTCGAGTCAAGGCGTAACGCGACTCTGGTGAGCCAAAAATTGGAAACTGGAAGTCGATTTTTGAAAAATTTATTAACGGTATTGGAAATTCACGAGTTGTGCAGAATACCCAGAAAAAAAAGAGTACCAAAGTGTTTTTTGAGATTCCGTTCGCAATGGCGGCGGGCTTCGTCGGTAACAAACACTCCTGAATGTGAATATAAAACCCCAAAGGATCGAGATTTTTTGAAAATCATTACTAACTATAAGGCGCATGCGTCTTTTTCGAAAAAGTAACATAAAAATAGCCCAAGAATTTTCCACTGTTTCGCGAAAATCTTCGATACTGTTTCATCTTGTGTCGACATTGAAAAAATAAAATTAATTTCACCGTAGTGAAATAATTTCAACGTCCCCGAAGAAACGTATCGAAAAAAAAATTCTTACAAACGTCCTCCTTTTGTCTATATTTTAGACAATTAATTGCAAATTTTTAATGGAGTTTTTCAATGCCCCCGAGTCTAATGCAAATTGTCCATATCAGTTGTCGGCTCAATACGCTGTGTTACGCCTTCGAACGAGAAAGCTCGCTTGTAGAGTCCGTTTGATACAATCAGCTCGACTATATGAAAGAAAAGAGTGAAAAAGAGGAGGCAAATGTAATATTATGTACAAAGCACAAAGGGTCTGTATTGTTGAGAGCGCATAAATCGTACTTTTTTGTCAACGGTTGCCCGTAACCGGAAATATACGCATAGATATATATATACACACATACATAAATACAAGTAGCCTTCACGCGAACGCACCTTAGTTACAACGATATATATACGCCATCAGTCCTCGAATTTACATGGTATACACGTAAGACAATAGTAATATCTACGATACAAATATCTATGATATTTTTTCACCGCAGTAGATGAAAAATTTATCTACCGTCGATAGTTATATAAATATATATATATATATATATATATATATATATATATATATATATATATATATATATTGAACTTGTTGATATATATAGTTACGAAATACGTATGTGCTTTTTGGTAGGCAATAAATTATTACTTTATCGCATAATCGTCAATTTCTTCAATGATATGCGTCGAAAACTCCAACAATAATGTCTAAAATACCAATATCTGGAATATGTTTTTACCGTATATGTGACGTGGAATATGTATGTACCGTTGAAACTTATGTATATGTAATGTTTAAAACTCGTCAGTTTAAACGTGTTTTCCCCAGTTAAATCTAGTTCTTATTGGACGTCTTCGTTAAATTAGTTTTTAACGTAGGCGTAAAACTAGTTTTTCCTAGTAAAAACTAGAATTTATTGATGAATAAATTTAAATGTTCGTTAAAACTCTTCTTAACTGCGAAAAAATAGTTCTAACGCAACGAATCAGGTAAAACTGTTTCCGAATGAGGTCGACGTTTGGGTTTGTTTGGATTTTTAAACATAAACTCTAGTTTTCAGTAGGGAAAACTAGTTGTAACGAAGGTGTTCAGTCAGAATTAGTTTTTACTAGGTAAAACGCGTTTAAACTGAAGAACAGGTTTGTTTGGGTTATGAGGCCCCATTAATCATCATCAGACCATGGATATTAGCCACATTCCTGCCCAATTACCAGCAGACCGCTGACACCCAACATCAAGGATAATGAGGACAAGGATTAGTGAAAAAAAAAACAGCAAGGGTTGTTTTGCAACAATTTCACCAGGTCATCGTCCATCCTTGTCCGAATAGCGCTATTCACGTTTTTCGCTATGTGGCGACTCCGTTCATGATTCAGTCATCGTGGGACGACTGCCGTACAGCAACAGCAATAGTCGCATCAAAATCATTAATCCAAACCAATAGTTGAAATAATATATACACATATATATATATTATATATACAGGGTGGTGCAATAACTATTAGCACCTTGGATATCTTCGAAACTATAAGGTTCACAGAAATATTTGCTGAAATGACATTGCACAGTATGAAAGGGGCCATCCGATAGCGATAATAGTTTTTTTGCAGGTGGAGGTACTTCGGACATTTGAAGGTCAACTCCATTTTTTTAAATGGATCGGTATGTTTTTTTTTGTATCATGAAAGAGGAGCTTAAAACGAGTTCAACGACCTATTTCTCTATTTGTCACAATTTAATCAGGTGGCCCGTAAAGAAATTAAAAACAAGGTAAAAAGCGGACCACCCTAATATATATATATATATATATATATATATAATTTCAACTATTAGTCCAGTAAATAGACAAGGATACGAAGAAAAGTCTTCGTGGCATCGTTCGAAACGAGCAACGCCAAAAGCAGAGGTGCAATATGTTACAATACGACACGGTCTTAGTTCCCCTCGAATTTTAGAACAATTGGAATCTTTACATATAGTTGTCCAGAACGGAAAATCCCGAATGGACGCGAAGAGCCTTTGACTAGACCAGCGGTATATGACACCGCCCGGTGTTTTTGCTACGCGAAATATCCGGATTTATTAGTGTTACACCCTGTTACTCTGTTACTGTTAGAAGTCATTTCTCACTTAAAAGAAATTCATATATTCGAAATCACATGATTCACACGAAGATAAAAGGGCGAGAGCATAGATGCGTTGAAGAATATTTTACATGTTTGCTTTCAATCGTTCACAGCCAACATTACAGTGCTTCTAGCAGACATCAATATACTTAAGTCTGGTAATATTTTGACGCTTCGCACTACCAATGATACAACATTCCGATGAATCCGATCAAGCAAAGTAAAAACGTTAAAAACAAAATATTAACACCTCCGAATTTATGTCTTGCGCGCCTTGGGGGCGTCGCGCCGCCGCAGGAGAATATGTCCACGTGATAAGTTGCGTAACGTACAGGTCAGAGGTAGAGTTAAGGTCAAGTGTCACACCGCCCGAGCGGCCATGAGTGCGAGAGAGATAGCTGATTTGCAGATTCCCAATGATTTCTGAAACGGTTGATTTTTGGGAAAAAAGAAAAGAAACACGTTCCACTCTGTTGAACGACGAACAACGGCTTTCTCTTCTTTTTCCCGAAATATGTTCCGTCTAGGAGAAAACTTGACAGTAGGATTTTTACCGTCTGGACGTGTGACACATGACCTTAAGAAATCCGGACAAACCGCATATCATAGGAGTAGTTGTGTCGTGTCGCTCCACTCTCCACTGACTGTGCCCCACGGTCTTATATACAGGTCTGAACGAAGGCGAATTTCAGTGGTGAGGAATTAGTACCCTTACTGAGCCAGTTTTTCATTCGCCTTAACGCCACGGTGTGTCGCTGCTATAGATCGGTACGATGAAGCCCGGAGCGTGACATAACCTCAGTACTACAGCGAAAAAATATTTACATGTTTGCTCGTAATTTTTTCCTACACTTTTAATAATAATATTTTTTATGCATTTTGTTTATTATGCGAAGAAAAGGTGTTAAATATTATTTTTGTCCCATTTTAATCATAGATTATCGTCAACATTGGTAGAGTATGTGCGGTACCGAAGTGCAAAACAGGATATAAATCGATGAAAGAAAAGTGCCCGCTTTTCACAGTATCAAAAAACATTGAACAACATTGAACAATACAAACGCCGATTAGGGAATTGAACCCAAAATACTATGAGTGTAAGCGCCGAACGAATCCACTTGGCCAAATCACCTTTGTGACAGCGATAACGAAATTTTATTCATTCTCATCAAAATCACCTCAATTTTTCAAGTGTTCAGTTTACTTTTTCACGTAAATCCGATGAAGGGTCAATTAGTTAGTTATCTTTGATCGTGTAGAACGTGTGCTTGTACTTTCTTCGTCCGTAAATTAAATATTGTTTACGAAACACAGAATAAATACGAGTAATGGAGTTAGTGTTTACAGCGCATGCGTTACGTGTGGTAAAAAAAGAGACAGAATGCTACTCTATCCCGACCTCTGTCTTCCTTCGTTGCACATCCTACTGATCTTCTATCGTCACGCACCTAGTGGCCGTAGATCGAAACAAAAAAAATCACGTTAAGCGAACGTACTCCTACCACTGGCGTTTCCAGACCTGATGTAAGACCGTGCTTTGCCCTACACGCGCTGTGCGATAAGAGCTAGGGAGATGTATATATATAGAAACGCGAGCCTCTGCGACCGCCTGTCAGGAACGCTTGAACGATAGTAGCTGCGTCGTCACAGCCACATTCTGTTTTATCGGCGCACTCTCTACCGGTGACTCTCCGTAACGCGTTATGATTGCGCGCGCAGCTCGCGACAACTTGAAAGCGCGTAAAAAGCCGTGTTGGTGAAAAATATTTTACTCCGTAGCGGAAGAGTATTGGCAAGACTGATGATAAGTTCACGCATAGACACAGAGAGAGAGAGAGAGAGAGAGCGCGACGATAGTAGCCGCATATACGGGAGCACGGGAGGTCAGTGGACGTCACGCAGTTATTATCCCCGAAGGGTGATAAATTGGTGCGAGTGTTTCTTTTTTTTTTCTTTTCGCAAGTTCGCGGCGAAATACATTGAGTCTGCGAGGCGCCTTTACGACAATTCACTGGCAGTGATAAACATCAGTGTTAAATATAGTTACGCGGGTGTGTTGCGGTTACGGTCGGGAAAAATTGAAACGTTGAAGAGAACGTTGTAAAACTGCCGGGAGGTTCGCGCGAGCCTCTGTGTGTGATCTCCCATATATATCTTCCTCGTCCTCCGATCTCTCATCTCTCTCCGTTCGCTCGCCCTCTCTCTCTCTATCGCTCTCTCTCTCTCTCTCTCTCTCGCTCTCTCTCTCTCTCTCTCTCTCTCTCTCTCTCTCTTTCTCTCTCTCTCTCTCTCTCTCTCTCTCGCTGTCTCCGTTTTTATCCTTTCCCTCCTTCGCCGCGTAAACTCGTATCGGCCTCTTGTTTTCTCCACGAATTATCGTATCGAACTTTTCGTTTCGCGGAGGCGCAAAGAAAAAAAAGGCCGCATAATTCGAAACAGTGTACCTTTTTTTTTTCGTTTGCTTTGTTGCTTTTTCGATTCGTGCACTCCCGTTCGAATGGACGCGAGGGATCCTCGTTGTCACGATCGATAAACGTGCGGCGATTAACACTTTTTGCGTATGCGTGTGTGTGTGTGTGTACTCCGAACATATATCGTATTCAGGGACAAGGTTATGTCAGCTGGATTTCCGAGTGTGCCCGTGCGTGTAACTCTGTCAAATCGAACGTCTCCTTGATCACGCAACCGGCGAGACGACCCTGACACGATAAAAACGATTTCCCAAACGAGAAAAAAAAATCACCAAAAGTGCATACACCTGTGAGTGAGGGTTAAAAAAACAATAGGACGAAAATAAAACACACCCTTTTGACTCTGGCGGGGAGAGACTCGATTCAACTGTTGATATCCCTCGCAAAAGCGCAGACTACAAATCATCCCTAAATTTCCATGCAACGGAATGCAGCGGATGAAAGGACAAGCCAATAGTCAGGGTAAGTTGAGGCTCTCGCTGCGCGAGAGCCGTGACAAGAGACGGATCAATTCCTCTTATCCACTCGCTCGGTCACCCATCCGAGTACAGGCCAGGCCAATAATCGGATGGGTGACCTGACATCTGGGCTCAATTCTTACCGAGTCTTCAATGACGATCGCAGCTTCGACTTGTCATAAATATGGCAGTGGGGAACATCCTCTGGGAGAGTCAAACTTTTCTATCTCCATAGCGAATCGACAAGTGCGACGCAAAAAAAATGGGATGGTAAAAGGGTGGGAGCTAATTTGGGTTTGAGGTATATTGGGATTTGTTTGGGCTTGTTTGGATCTGTTTACAACAGAGGATCATTAGAAGTAAAGTAAAGCACAGATTATTTCTAGTAAGAAAAAAAGGAATTTTATCCGCCAAGCGTCGATTCTTGAGACTGTCATTAACTAATGAATGATAAAAATCGTTGCTATAGCTAACAATGGTCCGAAGGAGCATCAGCAACAACATCAGCAGCAGCCGCAGCAACAACAGGGGGATCACGTCAGCGGTGGTGGGGGTGGCGGAGGTGGCGGCGGGGGTGGCGAGGATCCGGGTTACGACTCGTGGCGCGGCGGCAACAATGCGCAGCACCATTCGAGTTATCCAATCGGCACGGGCGATCCTTACAGTCCGTACTACGCAGGCACGTCGTTTCCTTATCAGACGTTCGGCGCTGGTGACGGTACTTGGTCGAACGGCACCGATCCCGTAGCTTTTCTCTCAAATTACGCGGGTCAGATAAGTCACGACGCGTACAGCATGGACGGCATGTTTTCGGCAAGTACGAGCGGTGGTTTCGGCACGGCTTTCGGCCAGCCGACGTTCAATTATTTTCCGAACAACGGTGAGTTCAATGCATGGAGCACACCGCGTAAACCGCGCTACGAGGATTACTATCCGCAGCATACCCGTGGCAATGAGAATTACGCGAATCCAAGCGGCGAGATGAAGGGTATAGAGCAGAACGTGCAGGGTCTGACGATCGGAGCTGGTGTGGCGGGTAGTGGTACGGGTGTTGGTGGTTTAGGGAGCGGTGGTAACGGTAACGCGGACGACGTTGACGCGACGCGTCACGATCCCGCACGTATGCCGTCGGTACAAGCGATCAAGCTCGAGCCGAAGGAGCCTCGTAAGATCACGTGGGCGAGCGTCGCGAGTCAACCGGCGAAACCCGTGCCGCCGATATCGTCGACGCAAGTGATGAAGAAGAAGGCTGGTATGCCGCCGCCTCCGATAGTACCGGGAAAACACAACATGGACATTGGCACGTGGGGCGAGGGCAAGTCTGCCGTACCGCCACCAAAAGCGCCACCGCCGCCTCTCATTCAGTCACCGGTGCCACCGCCGCTTTCGGCAGCGGGCCGGCGACCGAGGCCACCCCGCTGGACGAAACACCCGCAGACATCGCCGCAACCGACGCCACCGCAGATACAGTCGCATCCCCAGGCGCAGCCACAACAACCGCAACAACAACAACAACAACAACAGCCGCAGCAACAGCAACCGCCACCGCAACAGCAGCAGCAACAGCCGCAGCAGCAGACCCAGCCACAGATTCATCAGCAGGCCCCACCACTATCTGCTCCATTGGCCCATCATCATAATCATCCTGCTCCTCAGCAGCCGCAGACCCAGCAGCAGCATCATCAGCATCCTCCGCCGCCACCGCTCCCCCCACCGCATCATCATCTTCATCATCACCAGCAGCAACAACAGCAGCAGCATCAACAGCATCAACAGCAACAGCATCAACAGCAACAGCAGCAGCATCAACAACAACAACATCAGCAACATCAGCACCATCATCATCAGGCGCAACAGTCGCACTCTCAACAGTCGCTTCATCAGTCCCCTATGCAACATCACCAGGCTCCATCTTCGTCAGGACCAATGTCCCATCATCATTCGCCACAACAGCAACAGCAGCAACAACAACAATCGCAGGCACAGCTGGCAGCCTCGCAGCAGCAACAATTGACGCAGGGCCAAACGATCTCGCATCCGGTATTGGACGAGCTCAAGGTGAAGAACGACTACAATCCGATTGATTTCGATCAGACCGCACCAGGTGCGAGATTCTTCGTTATAAAGTCCTACTCCGAGGACGATATACACCGTTCGATAAAGTACGAGATATGGTGCAGCACCGAGCACGGCAACAAGCGATTGGACCAGGCGTACAGGGACGCGAGCCGCGACGGCTCGCCCCTTTATCTATTCTTCTCCGTTAACGGGTCCGGCCATTTTTGCGGTATGGCACAGATGGTCTCGTCCGTTGATTATCACAGCAACAGCTCTGTGTGGTCCCAGGACAAGTGGAAGGGACAGTTTCGCGTGCGCTGGATATACGTTAAGGACGTGCCAAATCCTGAGCTGCGCCACATAACTCTCGAGAACAATGAGGATAACCCCGTGACAAAGTCACGGGACGCTCAGGAAGTGCCTCACGCAAAAGGTATACTCGTTTTACGCATACTCCACACTTATCGCCACTCGACCAGTATATTCGACGACTTTGGACACTACGAGAGACGACAGGCCGAGGAGGATCAACGAAAGGGTCCACCGCCCATGCAACAGTCCCATCATCATCACCATCATCAACAGCAGCAGCCGCAGCACCATCATCATCATCATCAGTCCCAGTCACACTCTCCACCACATCATCATCAACAACACCAACAGCAACATCAGCCGCACATGGGCGGCCGCCGGAGCAGGGGACAACATCCCCAGCAGCCTCATCATCAACAACAGCATCGTGTAAGTTTCAACATTTCAATCGACGAACTTCCGCTTCCGGATCGTCCGCTTCTACAACATTCTCCAAAGACACGCTTTACAAACGATACAAACGTTTCAGGAACGCGACGGACGCGGCAGGGGACGCCCGATGCCACGACAGTAGCCGATCATCCGACAACATTATCCGTGAGCATTCAACGAGAATGAATAAAAAGAAAAATGAGAAAACTGTTGTAGCTGAGAAGAGACAAGATGGCAGGAAATGAAAAAAAACAGCGCGTCGAATCCGTACACCTCGTTGGCTTGTATCCGGATATTTACACGAAGAGAGAAGAGAATGGCTTGTTATTGCAATCGACACATTCACACACACACACGCGTAACGAATCAGGACGGAAGGTCGAGGGAATTTTTACCGTACACACCTTCGACAAAGTTTAATCATGACTATTGCACCGACGTACAACACCTCGGATCATTCAGCGTTTCGATCGCCCCGTGGAGGATGAGAAGTGGAGATCGAGAGACCACGCGAAGCTGGCCCTAAGATAATCTCCGTACATGAAAGGACGTGATAAACCATAGGACAGTAGTAGAAAAAAAAACGGGCCGGAGAGCGCGTTGTGACGAGGCGCGTTTGGTGAATCAAGCGGAGACGAGAACGATGAACATGCACTCGGTAAACTTTCAAGTTCGTCTATTACAGTAAAGAAAAAAAAGAAGTAAAGAACACAGTGCTTGAAGAAAAAAACAGACTTTTGTTAATGAAATAGGAGAAAGAAAAACAAGAGAAAAATGTAACAAATTTTATGCAACGGTCGTACCTATTCGAAAAGTGTTGGTGTATCGAATGCGAATCGCCCGTTATTCACGATACGACGAACTTTGTTGACTCGCATTGGCAAAGAAGCAAGAGAAGAAATCGTGTATTGCTCTTGAGAATGACTGGGCTGGCTTTGCTCGTACGAAATGGAGTAACGAGAGAAAAAGAGACGGCTCGTGCGAAGTCCAGTCGAAAGCATCTTTGAAATTTAGCTCGTGCGTAATCGCGTGTTTGCAGCGGGAGGAGAAACGGATAATTATGTGTCGGCCGAATAATTCGATGATATTGTACGCGGGGATGATCAGTTTTTTTTTTTCGTTCGCGCGCAAACTTTTTTTTCCAGCAAAATAGAATTTATATTCTACACATCGCGATACACACACACACACACACACGTGGATTCTGTGTGGCACGACGTGAAGAGAGCGAAGCTCGCGTGTATGCGTGTTGAATATCTGAATATTAACGATTATTATACAGATTATCATGAAAGATTAAAAAAAAGAGAGAAAAAAAGAAAAGAAACATTGCAAATGATTGCCGAATAACCACCCGGAGGGAATATATTAGGTCGTTAAGGCGAAGTAGAACATTCACCACGTAACATATGAGTGCGAAAGAGATAGCTGAAGTTTTCGAGCAGAGCTTTCTCAGAGATAAATAATATTTAGAGTTAAAGAAAGTCGTCAAGCTCTGCTTCGGGGAATTCTCCAGCGCTTGATGCTTTGTTTTTCCTAAAAAAAAAACTTAACTGTGAGAAAACTGGTTTGGAAAATTATGTGAGGTTATGTTGGCCTTGTACATGTCCTTAAGTAGGAAATGCCCGATTTCTAGCTTCTCAATCATTACCGATTTGCTTCAAATGGTTTAATATTGTTGGAATAGTAACGTTGAAGTATTTAACGTTAATTAACCTTCCACGAACCCGAGTATTTAACAATTGACTGATTTTCGTCTACAGTTAAGTAAAAATACATCTCAGTGTATTGGCAAAATTTAAAGTCGTTACCACAATTTGGACGAAAAATTACGACTGAAAATCGTCTAATTTATACGGCGCTTTATGAAAATGACACACTAGCCACACTTCTATCTGATTATTTGTCCACTAAACTAGTTTTCGGCTGCAGCTTCGCCCACGTGAAATTTGCCGTATAGAAGCTTCATTACCAGTTGCACCTTTTATTAGGGGTTGTTTTGTAAAATCCAAAATCATGCGTTTTGTTTTGAAAAATGTTTATACAGAGTTTCAAGTTGATACGCAAGGAATACAACTTTCCATACAAACGTTTACATCCCATTTCATGCTTTTAGGATTTGACTTCGCAAAATCCTTTCTTAGTGCAACTCTACGCCCTTTAAGGAATACATCTTCCGAATTACATTGAGTTAAAAGGAGGGGATTCGATTTTTCCATACAAGCTTCAACACCCCGTTGCACCCCTAATTAGGGGTTGTTTTAAAAAATCCTAAAAGATATGTTTTATTATTTGTTTTGAAGAATATTTATACCAAGTTTCAAGTTGATACACGCAAGAAATACAATTTTCCATAGAAACTTTTACACTCCATTTCACCCCCTTAAGAGTTGATTTTCGAAAAATTCTTTCTTAGCGTACCTCTAAACATTCTAAGGAACATATCTTCCAAGTTTCAAGTTGATACACGCAAGGAATATAAATTCCCGTACAAAGTTTTACATCCCATTTCACCCTCTTAAGAGTTGATTTTCGAAAAATCCTTTTTTAATGCACCTTTTAAGCTACATATCGTTCAAATGTCATGTTTCTATCTTCAGCAGTTTAAGCCGTGCGTTGTCTATATGTCGATCAGTCAGCCACGGAACTTTTTTCATATGCATAGATAACTCTAGACGTTCGACATAAACTGCTCTACGCGTGTAGAAAATTCGAAAGATTTCGCAACGACAATAAAAACAGGGAGTCACGGAATGTTTAAAGAAAAAATATTAATGATAAAACTTCGAAAAATGTGACTAGAAGAATTTTCGTAACCGCGACTTAGAAAAAATGTCGAAATATCTAAATCTACAAATTTATGCGCAATTTTTAATTCCAATTCATCGTTGGGTATAACAATTTATTGTAACTTATTTTTATCAAGCGCCACTGTAATTTACTAATGATTCAAAAAAGCCCTTGGCTCATGCGCCCACAAAATACGACCCTCCGCGAAAAGAATACCTTAAACCTTGTTGCTAATTCACGCGTAGTTTTTTATGTATCCGCTTCCATTGCAGCTTTTAGCACATCATTATCCACTTTGTTCTCAGGTCACCCGCGTGATTTATTTTCGAAGATCAAAATCCCCAGTCCGGAACTTCTCGAACCATCGACGTACTGTGCGTTCATTAGCCACATCCTTGTCTCAAACACTTCGTTGACACTTCGAGTTGTCTGCGCAGCATTAGCTCCACGATGGAATTCGTGTTCCAAAATAACGCGAATTTCTTTACTCGTCCATGCTTTATAAAATCGAATCTGCAAAACTCGACGAATAATCCAAAACCAAAAGATGCGTCTGAAAGGCTGATGGGAACTTAACAATGAAAAAAAAACCCCCAAGAACTGTCAAAGTGAAATATCGAGTATCAAAGTTGGTACTCGAGGTAATCGGACATTTCGTACTTAATTGCCTAATATCATAACGAATCATCGTGTAAATTACGATTGCATCGTTTATTATTAATCTCACTATTACGGTCAATCATTATCGTTGAACAAGTCTCGGGAAAATTTCAGCGAGGAAATATATTTCAGCTTGTTATCTCGGCCCGCGGGACAGGATTAAGGAACGGTTTCTGGGACTTCTCGAAGTTTATCTCGCGGCCGACGAGGTAATCGTAATTTCGACGGGTCTTTCGAGTTCTCCGTACGTGTGCTGATCGACCTGCAATCCATTTTGTTATGCAATACTCATCGGTAACGCTCTACCGCAAGGCTTTCGCGATCGATTTTCACTGTTTTTATTCCAGAATGCGAAGCGACATTCATCATGAGAGATTCCAGACGGCCGTGGGTGGGGGGGGGGGGGGGGGGGGGGCGACGATGATATCATCACGGATGATCACCAGGGGCGTTACGAGATACTACGACTACTGTTTTGCGTTTTTTCCAACACATTTTTCTGATAGACCACCACAGGACTCGCCCGTTTCGTGAACAATTAAATTACGTGCTAACATTTTACGAGCGTAATGGAAAAAACATGCCCCAGGAGTGTCATCAACCGGTTTTTTTTCTACTCGCTGGGGGCCTCATTCGTACCCGGGTGGTAAGATCGAATTCTTTTTATAAAATTATGAATTTTTATAAGCTAATAAATTATGCCATATGGGAGGGGGGAAGTCATCCAAAATCATGATTATAAAAATGACACTAAGAATGAGAAAAAAAACAAGTACTTCGAACTTCTTGTCTTGGATCTGCCTATCGTCGTCACGAAGCTTCAAACACCCGCGTCTCACGGCGGAACGTTTAGTCGCGCATTGGGGAACTTCCGGTTTGCAAGATACAAGCGTATGACCCGCGGAATCCTCATCGATCTGGATTGTACGGAATAAAAACGGTGTGCATGAGGTATGAGCGAGTGTAGATTCAAGCTTCGAAGCTTCCGGAAGTCCCGTTACGTCGTTTTCGAGTAAAAAAAAATAGTAAATGGAATCTAGATGATTCGACGCAGATGCAAGGAATTTCTAATTGAGCTGTGGAATTGACGATTTTTCATAGGACATTGTGCTAAATTGCCTAGATTTAATTTTCAATATTTTTCAAATATTTCAATTTTCAATATTGTTCAATTATTCATGTTCCCTCGGAAACGAAGTTGAGGAACTTGTCGAAACTTCCAAGTTGAAGGTTCACCGAACGTATCTACGTGTAAAAAAAAACAGACGGGGCCCCCCTTGACGAGGAAGGAGATAAAAATCAAAACTCGTTAAGGCTCGACCTGATCAGCCCAAACAAGTCTCTTTCGTTCCGGGGCCAAGAGTTCGTCGTCCTTCGTGGGCCGAGTTCTCGCGACTTCCGGCGTTTCCGGCTCGTCGAAGTTGCATCGTTCCCGTTGCACGGATTCTTCCGGGGCTTCGTTCTCGCAGACTCGCATGTACTCCTGAGTGGATAGCATGGAGGGAGGTTCGCCATTGGACGGATCATCTCCGGTCTCGGCTTGGGTTTCGATATTCTCAAGTGCTCGCCTCGACACGTCGTCCTCGAGTAAGCCCTGGGCGGTAACGTAATTGCGCAAATTATCGCGCAGCTCGCGGCAAAATTTCTCAGCATTCGCCTCGACGTAACGATAAACAAAGAGATCTATTCCCGTGATGACGAAGCGATGATTGTAAAAGTTTAGCCTAGCGCCGATGAAGAAATCCTCGGGGGTGTAGTAGAGAGGATTGTCGCGTCCGGTCGCGGGTTTCGGCACGAGACTCGACGACAAGAAACATCCACCGCGACGACCAGAGTTACGCTTCTCAATCTCGCTTATTGTGATCTTGCCATCGCTCAACGAATAATCGATGAGAAAATCGCGACCCTCGTCTTCTGGATGCACCGCTTCCATTGTCGCCAGGTAGCGCAATTTTTTGGGCGAATTGTACAACTGGCGTATGACGTCCTGCTTGGGTGGCCGTGGCACGAAGGACTCACAGGAAGCCAGGGTATCCTCGGGGCTACCGTAGGCTATGTGGGGCGGAGGTTTACCGGCTTCTATCTCGGTCGTCCTAGCCCCGGTTTCCTCGTCCCGAATCATCGCCCCTGGCTGCGGCGAGCACAACATCTCCGCGTAGTACTTTCTCGTAAACGAATCGCAGTCGCGAAGCAAAAAACGACGGCCGAATATGAAAATCGTTTCACCGATCTGGAAATCGAAAAGTTTTCGCGTATTAAAAATGTCATCGCGATATCTCGGAATTTGGGAATATTGGGGCGTTTTTTGAATTCCTTGAAAGAAAAAAAAAATTAACATCCCTGCTGTATATCGCGACCATTGGCATAACCAGGGGAGGGAGGCGTTGGGCATGGCCCCCCAGAAAAAAAATCGATCCTAAATAATCTAAGTCGAATAATCAATTAACTTTATTTAAGTTTCACACAAGGAGGCATAAATAAATTAATTAATAAAACTTGAATTACAGTCGACACCGCTTACAACGACGAATCGGCTGCAACGTCGGTACTGCGTGGTCCCTTCAATGTCGATACAACCGGTTTTGACTGTATTGCCTTGGTCGTAATGTCGTAATTTGTATAAAAAGTTACTATTCCATTACGTAAATTGAATAGATATTCAATTTTCACAATTAAGTAAACTGTGGGCAAGAGAAATACATTAATTTTGCGGGCCTATATACAACCGCAAAAATATTGGAAGATCAACACTTGCTACTAGACAATATCATTGTAAATCTAAAACGCCGATTTGCGAATCTATCATTGGCTCATGCAATTAATGCATTTTTTAAATTGAATATGAAAAACGGAAAGGATTTCATCAATAATTATAGAAAAAATTTAATAATTGATACATCAGTCGGTATTTCACTACGGAATTATGTATAGATCCGATAATTCAATTAAAAAATGATAAAATAAATCCTGAAAATTTAAGAAAGCATATTGAAGAGGAGTAGTGCCCTAACTCGTGTAAACTTTTTCGAGCAGCAATAGTATTCCTAGCGAGTTCCGCCGACTGTGAGCGAAGTTTTTCTGCCATGGGGCGGATAAAAGATGGCTTACAAGCATAATGCTTCAGAAAAGATTTTCTCGTATGGCAATGCTGAACATGAAGAATGACATTGTTAAAAAAAGTTCCAGCTGAAAAAGTGTTGGGCCGTTTTGCAGAAAAAAATAGAAAACCAAGACTCACTTAATTGAGTACCTACTGAAAGTGAAGTTTAAAGACTGGTAACTCGATTAAAGAATGAAAAAAAAATTCGTCGATTATTTTTTTAAGGTATTGCAAGAGTTTGATATCAATGTTAACATGAGCGTGCGATGAAAGCAACTTTCATATTTCATGGGTGTTACGTGATTACCGATTCTTGTGTAAATTCTACATAAAAAAAGATGCTTGTGACCAAAACCAGTTTTTGTCAGGCCCTTTCTAGAATAAAATGCCGACTACGCCAACGACCGTAACGGAGAATTACCGTCAAATCCTTCGGCGAGTAATACTCGACGACCTCGGGATCGCCGACCTCCATGTACACGGCCGGATACGTGGACGGTAAGTTTTTCCAGTTTTTCGGAACTCTGGTACGCTTGAGTAACATCGGTACCGGATCTTTTCCGTCGTTCGGTTTGTGAATTTCTTTAACGGCGATCATGTCGTCGCTCAAAAAATACATCACTTGATACTTTTCGTCGTTCCAGGTTGCGTCGAAACGCAGCACCATGCCGTCGTACTCGAGAAAACGTCTCCTTGGGTCGTCGACGATCCCACGAGATTGATTCGTCCCGCCGAGGCTGAGTTTGTCGTACTTTTCACGCTCAGCCAAACGTTGGGTGTACGGGTCGACCGGGGCGTTCTCTCGGTCGGCAACGTCTATGCCTTGGCTTCTCATAAATTCACGGGTGAACAAGTCGCAGTCGACCGTGTGATAGACGACGCCGTAGATGGCTGCAATTTCAATGATTTACATTAAATCTATCATTTTTGAAAATGCAACAGACAAAAAAGATGTGGAAAGTTGTAATATTAAATTAAAAATTTGTCTTTGAAAGCTTTGCGAAATAATCTATCGCTTGTTAAACAATTTTTTTACGAATACTGATAATCATCGTTATTTGGTTTACGTAATGAAATAGCTACTTTTTATACAAATTACGAAATTACGACAAAGGAGATAGTTCAAGTTTTACTAAATTATTTTTGTATGCTTGCTTGGGTAAAAATGAAATAAAATTAATCGATTATTCGACTTCAATTATTTTGGATTGATTTTTTTCTGGGGGGGGGGGGGGGGGGTCAGCTCGCGTTTGGAGGGGGTGCAACCAAGGCAAGCCCAAAATTGAGCACGACAGGTGTACAACTGTAGCTCCGAAGCTGTGCCAGCCGGATAGAGATGTTTCGGAATAACAAAAATCAACAAGTTTGAAAAGTAGATCAAACTCACCGATATCAATACCAACGTCAAGATCCTTCCAGTGATAGACACGACCGTCCCGATCTTTCACAACTTTTCCGCGTCTTACGAGCCGACCTTGTCTGAATCCCGAATTCTCTACTGTCGGCTCCATCACCGACAGCGTGTCGTCCTCGAGGAAATATATTATATTGACGTGTCTTATGCGATAATGCTCGTCCGGCGAGTTGAACACACCCTGGCGAAAGAAGGCCTTGAAGTTCAAGCACTTCTGGGCGAAAAGTGCGTAATGCGGGATGACCTGACTGTACGGATATTCGCGAATTCGTCCGTACGTTAAGGACGGATCGTACCTGCGGATCAATCGATAGTTATCAAATGAAAAAACATCTGGATGAAGACATCTATTGATATTCCATTTTCGCCAATCCATGGGAGTTTCTATGATACCTTTCACTTTTACCCCATGTCACTTCGCTATTTCCCATTCCTGAGAGACATACATTGGGCAGGAGAGGACGGCCTGACAAGAACTAGCTTTGTTCACAATCATCTTTTTTTAAAAATACAATTGACATGATAATCGATAATCACGTAACACACATGAAATATGAAGTATAAAATTAATCCCCCCTTTCTCCCCCAGTTTGGTTACGCCAATGGAGGCACGTACTCGATAGGATCCGGATCCAGAGCCGCATAGGCACAGGAGGCTGCATCGTTCGGACGTCTTCCAACCCCGTAATCGGAATCTCGGAGTACCCGGTAGCCGCCCTTGCACGAGAACTTTTGTTTCAGTTTGAAGTCGCGAACCTGCAACACAACGAGAGTTACACTTTCCCAACATACATAAAAGTCCAAATTTAAAATCCTCCAATATAGCAAGATAGCTTTAAGAAACGTCATCGTGCCTAAAGAGCCATTTGACCGTCCCTTAAGAAAAAAGGCAAAAAAAAAACGTCACTACGGTGTACGTTCGAAAGCGGACACATGAGACGTGACAGGACTAATAGATCTTACTGTAGGATCATGGAACGAATATCCCGGTATGAGTGGCAATCCTTCCATTCTCGTCTCCTATAGAGCTTTGTGACGAAAAGACAAGGAGCTCTACCCGAAAGCATACCCGCTACAATGACTGCACCATTCGATCGATCGAACCCGCAAACAAGGTCTCCCAAACACGTCAGGCTCGTTCACGCATCGCCATTCGTCGTCTCGGTTGTCAAGGAACAATCATCAGCCGATCGTACACAGACGAGATCTAATACGCGCGCACGTACACACAATGAAGAAAGCGAATCGTGAGTCTAACGATATACGCACGATACGAGCTAGGGGACAGGGAGGAATCTACTGCGAGAAGAATAAAGCGGGATTTCGCTACTTCTAGCGTTGTTTTTTTTTTTACAGCAGGGAGAGCCAGCTCTCACCGCAAACCATTTATTTCCTTTTAATGATAATCGTACTTAATTTATCGAGAATATAGCTGCCCTTATCCATCGTTTCTTTCTTTTCGTTTGTTTCTGTTTATCTCTTTTATTTCAGCCGCTATGAGATTAATTCTCGTTATCGAATACTGTAAGTGTGGCTTGTCCAACTAGCTCCGTCGTGATCGTTTGGTTAGAACTCTTGGCCTCGTTCGCGTTGTTGTTAACTTCTTCTTCTTCTTTTTCTTCTTGTCTCGTTTCATTTAAAATAATAGTAGTAGTACGATTGGACTTAGTCTACACCGATGAATTCTCTCATCAGTGCCATACATCCGGCTGACAACATGCCGGCTATTGGCACAGTTATTATCCAAGCGAATGCAATATTACGAAATAGCTTCCAGGACACGCCCTCGCCGCCACGGGAGGCCCAACCGACGCACACTACCGAGCCGACTTTGCAGTGGGTCGTCGATACGGGAAGTCCGGCCTTGCTCGCCAATAACACCGTCACCGCAGCTCCGACCTGTTTACACGATACGTCGCAACGTTACGAATTATTTAGTGCGATTGTCAACGTGGATAGAGTAACATTAGGGTTTTGGCCACTTGAACTAACACTTCCAGAAGCTGTCTGGATACGCGCTTATAATTGGAATGTTTAAGGAGTTTCGGGACAAGTGAAGAAATCTTACCATTCGATGGAAATGTACCGGAATATACCGAATGCACCCGTTAAATTTAAAAACATCTGTCTACACCGTTTCCATGAAATTTACAGTTGAAAAAAATACTTTTTAATATCGGGAGATGCTGATACTCCTCGCTGATCGGCAATTTTACGCACGAAATAGTGTGAAGAAATGTTAAGAATGTTATGAAAAAAGTGTCAAACGACTCAGTACACTATGCCAATCATGTCGATCAAAAATTAAATGATCCGTTTACACTATTTATTAATTATTGACGTTTTTGTAAATGAAAACTTTCAATTTTTCCTCCACCGACGAAACGTAGATACGAAGTGTGGCAACGTCGCATGAGTGCTAAATGGCGCGCGTGTTTGAATACGTTCGATAAAATGTATTTTTAAAGCAAATTAATATCGTTTATTTTTGGCACTTGACATTTATCGTTCCGAATTGATTCGGTGTAATAAAGAAATGTAAACGTTTTTTTTTCAATGGAATGGTAAAATATACATTGATATAACATTTAAAATACATTATTAATATGTTCGTGTAAAACGATAATAAACTCAAATGCTGGACTCGACATTTATGACAGTAATCGTGTCATTTTCGAACTAAATATTAATGTGTAGAAGTCGGCGCCCTGCCCAAGAACAATAGGATTTCCCCCCTGAGTCCCCCTAAAGAAATACTGTCTTGAAACTCCTTAATCGAAACTTTATGTTCAAGCTTATTTCACGAACGGTCATAATGATGAGGGTTTGACATGTCAAATTTTTCAAGCATGGTCGAAAGTTTTTCGGAATTTTGTCAAATCGAAAAGTGTTTTTCTTTGTTTTTTTTAACGAATTATTTTATGGTGACTGGAATAATTTTACTTGAAAGTACTCGCGCGATGCTATTTTCGTGAATTATCTCAGATTAAAAAAAAGAGTTACGAGAATAGAAAGAATGGAGCGACGGATTCTTTTTTTTTCTTTATAACGTTGAGTACGATTTTTAAGACTTTAGCCTCAGATACCCTACTCAAAAGGAGATTTATTTTCATCGACTTTTTCCACGTATGGGAGAAGGATTTATAATTAAGGCGTTGCACCATCTTGGCACTCGGAAAATGACGCGACTATTAAATATATAAAATAATTTTTATTTATCGCAAATACATTATAGTTTTATGAACAAATTAAAAAAAACGAACACATTTTTTTTAATGGTGGAGATAAGTCGTCTAGTAGAACCCTCTTTTCAAACTGGTGGACAAAATATCTCGAGACCTCTCAACCGATTTCGATGAAATTTATACCACGTTTTCTTTATAATATTATCTAGGAAGTAGCATAGGATTTTTTTGAATGGATGCCGCGTTCATTTTGTTATCAATTTTTTTTAAATCAAAATTTTAGTAAAGATCCGAGTTTTCTCAAACAGCTGTCATTTCTATAAAAAAAAATGTTTAATTTTTTCCCTATGCCACAGTTTAGCTAGTACCTTTCTTTACAAGAATTTTTTTTCAGACGATGCCTAACACAGAAAAAAATTCCACCATCGGCGGGGATTTTCAAAGGAGGATTTTTCATTCTTTTTATTTGTATGTTTTATTTTATTAGTTCATAAAACTATAATTTATTTGTGAAAAATGAAAATTATTTTATATATTTAATAGTCGTGTCAAACATTAAAAAAAATGTTATCCCTTTTTTTCGAGCCCCAAGATGGTGTTTTTTAATCCTTTCTTAAGACTAGAAAGGTTTAAGCCACATCCACCATGCGCGCTACGCAACTGCGGCAGACGAATGGGCACGAAAGTATTGTGTAAAAGAAATGGTTCTGCTTTTTTTTTCACGTTTTCCCTTCAATTAGTGCAAGGAGGGCCAAAACTGCTTCCCTCTCGTGTACGAACGCTCATGACATTACCTCGATGGTAAATCCGGTGGTCGGTGTTATCCGTGCGAGATCTTGGCCCAGGGTCTGAATGACTCTTCGTCCCCATACCCACAGTCCGGTGGAGATGCCGAGGCCGCCGTAGAGGAGAATGAGAATGGGCGTGTCGGCTTCCTGGCGTGCCGAGCCCTCGGCATAGACGACCCACAGGGCGATCAACGGACCGATCGCGTTGCTCACGTCGTTGCCACCGTGGGCAAAGCTACCGAAAGCAGCGGTGAGAATTTGCAAAAATGAGAATAGCCTCGACACCTCGGGGCGTTCCTCGTCGGCGTTAACTTCAACATCGGTATTTTGTGCCTCAGAATCAGCGCCGACCGCGACGAGAAGTGGACTGGCGCTGCTGTTGCCGCGCAATTTTGGCTGCGTCCTTTCGTCATCCTCGGCGACACTGCGATGCGGCTTTGGTACAATTGCCACGGGCTTGCCGTGGCCGTTACCCGCGTCCGTTGTACACACGGACGTTATCACCGAGAGCGCTGTTGTCTCTTTGCTACCACTTCCGTCGTTCTCCACGAAGCTCCTCGCGTTGTTATCGTCCTCGAGCGCGCTAGTGCCATCCACGAGGATTCTTCTGCGTTGCCAGGGCACCACGTACAAATATACTATCACAGCTGAAATTGTACCGATACCCAGCGCGGCTGTTCCACTTCCCCACCATGGAACCTTGTCCAGCATCAATACTGTAATCGCAAAAAGGTCGTTTGGATACGAGAACTATGCATCGATAGCGGGAATACAAAATTCAGGCACACAAATGGATTTTTTGGAACGTAGAGATAAGCGTCGACAGGTCGGCAGCGAACGCATCGTACGGATCACATCAAACGGATTTTAGTATTATTTGTACAGTTAGTTATAGGAATGCATCCACTGGTCTGCAGCGGATGGACCGAACTCATCGGATCGTCAGTAATTCCAACGCGATTTCTCGGAGTAGTAACTATTCCGATGCGTGTCGACGACGTCATACGGATTACCGATCAGTGGGCGCACTTGTGAATAAATGTGATAGAATGTCAAATTAAGGGGTGAACTACCCCTTCATTTGTCCTTAGGATGGCGGCATGAAAGTGAATGAAACAGGTATCATTTTGAAGGGGCAACAGAATTCAAGTTTACGTGTTCTTGTATATTTTCCGGACAGCAAACTTGAGGGTGTTGAGGAATACTCCTTACATGAATTTATTCATGATAGTCGTGTTTTCTGTGTTTAAAATATATCCGCTGATTCAAAATATTCCTATAAACGACAATTTAATGTTTTCTTATGTTTCGAAATTATTACCTTTGTCTTAAGGGTACACTGCCCTTTCTGAGTTTTTTTTCATTCGCAGTTTGAGGAGTGATCCTCCCCTTAAAACCGTTTTTCCACCGATAAAAAAAATACGTGTCCAATAGTTTTTAATGCTTAAGGTAGCAGTCTCGCGACAGTCACGTTGAAAAGTTTATTCTCCGCTCAATCGATGAAAGCTTCGAAATATTGCGAAATATCCTTATAATATAGGTTGTACATCTCATCAGGATTTGAAAACTTATAAAGTAATGATGAAATCGCTTAATATAATTTTTACCCAAGCCTCACTTTTGTATCAGACCCATTCCGGAATGGGTGCTCAAAATTTAAAAAATCTATAGAAAAACGCCTTGGCGAGACTACTACCTTAATCACAGCATGTGAGTTTCAACGAAATCGAAGGCGGACACTTGGGTGATGTTCCTTGTCAGCAGGGGAAAGTTTTCATTGAAATCCCCGGGAAAAAAAAGACACCACCGGGTGAAACTTACGTTTAGGTCCATCGTGAACGACCGACAATACGTTGACGGCTATCGTGAGGCCGTAAGCGACCGGTAAAATATTCAGACCTCTCTCGAATGGCTTTTTCGCGCGCAGCACGGATTTCCTAATGATCCAAAAAATTGACACCGACACCATTCCACTGAGTAAGGGACTGGCGAACCACGAGGCGGCGATGTTTCCAAGGGCGATCCACCTGACCTGGAGCAACGGAGGTGAAACGAAAAGTTTCCATTTAAAAACGAGTGTCAAAGGGAACGAGAGCATTTTCGTACCTCCGACGTGGCAGTCATCGTCATCCAATCGCGTGTTTCTTACCCCGGCTGTTCCTCTGCATACGAGGGAAAATCCAACGGTCGCGCCGACTATAGAGTGCGTGCCAGATATCGGTAGACGGAGCGCGGTCGCGAGCAATAGCCAAACACCCGAACCGGCCAAGCTCGAGAGCGCCCCCATCATTAATTCCTTCTCGTGCCCGTCGTAAAGACTCACGTCAAGTATTCCTTTTCGCATAGTGTCCGAAACCTGTGCCGAAAAAAAAAACGTTTTTTTTTTTCAGTAATGCTCCAGTCGCTTCTTTGGCTTCGTTTGGGTTTAAAATAAAAATAAATAAGTTTAAAAATGCGGACATCCAAAAATACTGGACGAAAATCGACAAATCGAGTTTTCGCGAAATGTAGAAATATTTGAAGGAGGTAGTAGGAAGGGAAAAATATTGAGACGAGAAAGACGTGAGGGGGGATTTGAAGGAAGAGTGGGCCCGAATTAGATCCGGAAATCTGAGGAAAAAGGAAATAAATGAATTAGAAAAAGAGAGTGCGGAGTCTGTGGGGTTGAGGAGGAAAGCATGGAGCATATATAGACTTGCAATGAAGTAAGAAAAATAATAAAGAATGGGCGAAGGCAGTGGACGAATGAAGAAAAGGCCGAATGGGCGAAGGCTTAAGATAATGGTTGATACTTAAGATAATGGTTGATTACCTTTCAGACACTGAAAGGCAAGATACAAACTAATGTGTTTGAGTACGAGAAGGCCTTTGGAAAACTTAAAAGAAAAATAGAATGAGAAAACAAAATCAGGGGAGCAAGGTAGAGGGAAGAAAGGAACGAAAAGCAATGGAATCTTCTATATATATAAATGCGAAATACTGCTCACAGACTGATTAATCACGAAATCTCAGAAACTATAAAGCCTGAAAACTTGAAATTTGGCAGGTAAGTTTTTGTGTAAACATCCGCTAAGAAAGAATTTTACGAAAGAGACGAATTAAGGGGGTGAAAGTTTCTATGGAAAATTGTATTTCTTGCGTGTGTATCAACTTGAAACTTGGACGATATGTTCCGTAGAAGGTGTAGAGGTGCACCAAGAAAGGATTTTTCGAAAATCAACTCTTAAGGAGGTAAAATGGGCTGTAAAAGTTTGTATGGAAAATTGTAGTTCTTGCGTGTATCAACTTGAAACTCGGTATAGATATTCTCTGTATAGTAACTCGGCACAGAAGGAGTACAAATGTTAATGAAGTTTCTATGGGCTAAATGCCATGCGGGCGAAGCCGCGGGTGGAAACTAGTGTAATATAATATAAGGAAATATGATATGTGAAAACACGAAAACATAATAAAGAAAAGTACTAGTATTAAGGGAGAAGGAGGCATATGGCTGGCAATAAGAAACGAGGATATGGGAGGAATAGAGCAAAAAGTAGAAAGGGGAATGAAAATTGAAACAGAGCAGGAAATTCAGTACGACTGTGGTAAGATTGACAAATCAACGTACTGCAGAGAGTACAAGAACAGAAAAGGGAACGAAGAAATGGAAAAATACTAGGAGGTAAAGGAGATCAGAAGGAAACCAAAGGAACTATGGGCAATGGCTGCTGAATTTGCAGGAGCAGGGAAGAAAGTTTGGAACAGGAAAGAGGGGAAGGGCTACGTCAAAAAATAGAGGAACTGTTTAGGAATTCTGTCAAAGAGTTATGTGCGTATGTAAAAGAATTCGGAGCTTTGCTAAAGCATGTAGCCCAAAGAGCAGGAAATGGCAGTGGATAAAATGTTGTGGAAACGGAGGCGCGTGTACATAATGTGTAAGAAATTGTGTAAGGGAAATAGTATGTGAAGGGAGAATATGTGTAAACACCCTTAAAGGGTAGCCGCTGGAAATGAAATGACTATTTCTACTAGTATTAAGGATGGATATGTAAAAACAGTAATGCTATACGATGGAATAAATAAATAATAATAAGAAAAATGAGAAATTCCGCACGTTCTATAATTCTCAAATTTTTTGTTCATGCAAAAAGAGTTTTGCAGAATATTTACGAAAGAAAAATTGTGAAAGTTAGCAACTGACACACCGCTTCCACATTTTATTTCGCTCACGAAGCTCCTCTGTGAGTCAACCTTGCGAGAGAAATAAAATCTGGAGTGGCCTGTAAAAAATCGCTTCTTTGAAGTAATATCCGTACAATTGTGTCTACCTTGTTTCCTATGAGTACAGCGCCAGCGATTTCGAAGAAAGTCGCGAGCACGCAAGCCTGAAAAACCGTGAGGACTCCAGCGCCGACGCTGGTGCCGAAGGAGTTGGCTACATCGTTGGCGCCGATGCCAAAGGCCAGTACGAAAGCGACTATGAAGCCGACGACTATGAGCCACACCAACTTGTCGTCGTACGGCACAGACATTTTTTTTTTCTTGTTTTTTTTTTCACTTTTCCCTCCCAAATTCCTCGTTATCTCTCGTATCCCTGAGAAATGCTACTGTCCTGCAGCCTCCAGAATTCTCTCTCTTTCTCAGCGTCTATCGACAGTTACAGAGAGCGATATTTCTTCCCTCCGGAGAGGCCCGATACATAAATAATTTTTCTCCAGGGCTTAATTATATATATATATATATATACATTAAAATATACGATTTGGAAACGTTTTTTTTTCTACACGTGCATATAGCGTTTCCGATTTACATGCCGCTAGCCGTTTATATCTTTTTTCTCTCAGTCTCTCTCTCGAGCCGGCGATGCGACCATTTACAACAGTTCTCGCTATGTATATATGTACATACGTATGTACATACGCCTGAGTATATACCCATATGTATATACTACCCGGACATCCTCCGTTCTCATAATACCATTATTATTGTTCCTTCAACAATGCATCGTCTCCTTCGCACGCGCTGACTTGACGATACGCCCTTGTCACTTCGTCGTCGCAATGTTCCGCAAGCAGCTGCTTCTTTACTGTTTCTTCCATGAGGGCGGAGCGACGCTGCGGCGCGACTCTATTTGTACGTTATTGAGAAACGATCGCACCAGTCGACGCGGCGAACAAATTTTGACGGTGGACCAAAGTTTTGCTCTTCGTTCTCACGCTGCTGCGAATCGGCGCTTTTCTCGTCTGGAAGAATTCCATTCGTCTTGCACTCCTCATCTGCGAAGCAAGATCCGACAAAAGTCTTGTTTACGTTTGGCCTTGTGCGGGTCAGAGGCTTCCCTGCAGAGCTAAGAAACGTTTTGTTTGGGTTTGTACTTGTTAGGTTCTTTGATGGATCTGAGAAGTGCTTTGTTTGTGCTTATACTTGTCAGAGGTCCTTCTGCAGGTCCGAAAAGCATTTTATTTGGGTTTGTATTTGTCCAAGGCTCTTCTGTAGGTCTAAGAAGTATTTTGTTTGGGTTTGTACTTGACGGGGCCCTTCTGCAGGTTGGAAAAGTATTTTGTTTGGTTTTGTTTGCGTTATGGCCTCACCTGTGAAGCAGACCTAAAAACCCTCTTGTTTGGGTTTGTTCCTTAAGGTCCTATGCTCATTCATAGATTAAATCCAAAAGGCAAGAAACCAGAAAATGGGACAAGCCTCTTTGTTTGGGTTTGGGCATCCCTGCCACCACGTAGATAATTGTTTCACGTAAAAGTTTTAATTCCGTGAAACGAAATAACAAAAAGTGTTGCAGGTAATTTTGCAATTGTAAAAGAAAAAAAAAAACGAAGTAAAGATAACGGAGTAACGAGCTCATTTGAAATTGGCTCGTTCGAAATTTCTTCTTTGAAGCAACCATTGCAATCGAATGGCTCCCAACACACAAGTATAGCACTATACGTATCTCTATATCGTACTGATTAGGATTCGATCGAAACTTCGTGGCGTTTCCATTATCGAATGAAAAATTAAGTCGAGGATAAAACAAAAAGTTAAGAACATGCAGCCTTACCGTTGGAAAACGCATTTTTTCGTTCGGAGTTCCACGATGCCTTCGTAGGAACCGTCGCACGTTTCTTATTTCCTTTATAGCCCCCGTTGGGGATTTATCGTACGAACGTGCGAGAAAAATGAATCAAAGCCTCTTCGCGATCGATCGTTAAAAAATAATAGTTCTACGCGAACGCGCTGTAACGCAGTTCGTAAAATCTTTTGTCTTCGATTATTAGTGTTCAACTTTGTATGCAAAAAAAAAAACCGAGGGAATTTCGTGTCGTGCGGACGATATGAGACGAGCACACACACGCGAGACCGAAGTGCGAGAGAACGTTGGCAACGACTTTCTCGTTCGCCAAATGAAGAATCCCAATTCGCCAGGGGCTCCGGGGTGGCGAATACACTCGTGGAGGGATGAGAATATTGATCTAACTCGCAGTGGAGAGGGAGGAAGGGGGTACGTATATTTGTATATACATATATACGTGTACTTTTCCGTTTGAAAATAAACCGGAAGGGGGATGCTCGTGCGCTCTGTTCCATTCACTATACGTCCAAGGGCGCGCGATTTTACCTCTTACCGGCTCCGAAGGGAATTTCTTTCTCTGGTGTTAGGGGATGGGAACCTTTTTTTTTCTCGCACATACGCGGCGCGACGAATTACGAAAGATTTCCTAGCGCGTTAGGTACGCACGTAATTGATGTACTATTAATATTTTATTAAAATTCCAACAGAGCCAAACTCCGCAAGTTTTAATACGCGAATCGATCTATTTGTTGGACAACGCCATTTTAGAATCATCGATAACTAGCGATATTTTATTATTCAACTAAAGACTCGAATTAAATGGAAATTGTATTGAAAAACCCGTTTTTTGGTCAAATTCAAAATCATTAATTCTTTTGAAAGTTATTATTTTACGGTGACCGAAATAATTTTGCAAAATTCTCGCCCAGTGCTATTTTCGTAATTATGTGAGAATATTAAACTTTAGAAATTCAACCGAAAATTCTTGAAATTCACTTTTTTTTAATCTTTGCACAGGTAAAATATTGTTTGAGCGCACTTGTAGGTAGTTCACGCGATAGATACCGATTAATAAAAGCCCGATAAAGAAAAATATTATGAAGCCATTGCGCAAGGAGTGTTAATGAATATTCTAAAAGACTTTGCTCGTCGACGATAATTTGCTAAAGTAGCGACCAGGTGCGATGCGCACACAGAGAATTATCGAACATCTTTGGCCTCCGTCTACCAACGTTAGACAATTGAACGCGACTCCATTGTGTCGAAACTGTGATACGAAACGGAGGGAAGTTCGGATAGTATACGTGCATATAGAATTATAAACAATAATTGTAATATAAAATGATCGTAACTACATTTATGACAAGATTTTAATCTTACACGATTTGAAACTCCGGATGGAGACTGAGTCTGCCGCCAGCTTCGGACAACTCATTGGAGTACAATTATTTTATAGGAGGATGTGTATTTGTACAAATCGAAGAAAAAAAATGGTACCGCGTTATTGGCTATTTTTGTTTACACTAGAGAAGTTGACAGGGCTCTCATTCCTTTTCCCATTCCTTTTTCTCCTTCAGCTCCTTTTCTACCTCATCTATGTAAGGTAGCAGATAGTGGACGTCCTGAAATTTGCAAGCACACGAAGCAAGGAAACATGAGAAAGACAAATTTTGCTTCTTTTTTCCTCTTCTTTCTTTAGCGGCAATTTTATACTCACATCCTCGTATTTGACCCACTGTTCCTTGGGCAAAACTACTTTCTGACAGTCTAGTTGCATCGCTCTTATTAGGCGAAAGTTACGCGCATCGAGGACGTCTTGGGGCAATCTAGCCAGAGCTTTTTGGACTATCGGGCTTTCATCGAGGATATCGTCCCTCATGAGACCTGTGAACGATCGCGCGTCTTGTATATTAAATTTCACTCATTATTCAAGATTGCAACGCAATGTTGACTTTGGCTTACCGTATTGGTTAAAGCCGGATAAGTTGTAAGCCCATTTTTTCAGTCCGGTACCTGAAAATGGCAAGGGTGTTATGTAAGGTAAATCGTTGCGTCAAATTACACGACAAGAAGTGACAGAATATTGCTGAACGTTCATTAACGGGTGTGGCATTTTTTGCTCGAAAACGACTCACTGAAGAGAAAATTCCTCTTTACAGCGCCTGCCATTTCCGACAATGTGACTTATTCCAGAATCAAACACGAGCAGCGAACTCTCGAGAAACGTCCGCGATGTCTGCTACGCGAGTTTGCTTGTCTAACGAGCATCGAAAACATTTTGTTCAGTCACCAAGAGCGACACTGTCGTATTCACATTTTCATACATTTTCCGTTATATATTCAAAGTCGGCAAATTTTTCATCGCGAGATGGCGCCAACTTTGAATTCTCGCTGTAAATAAAATTCCCTATGAAGTGCTTCGTGTAAACCGGAAGTTTAGGAAGAGCCGTTGCAGGGAGGCTAGAGTAGGAGGAGTCCGAACTGTGTATATGAAAAGTGGCTACAAAAACGTGGTCAAACGGGGATAGCGCCACTATTGCTAAGATCTCGAGAAGTGAGCTACGTATGTATTTCGTGCAAGAGAGATGGAAGAGGATCGAATACACATCCTAGCCTCCATGGCAAATACCATGGAGCCTAGATACCAGGAGGGCCAGCGAGGCCTCTCAACTCGTCCCGAAAAATGGCTCGAAGTGATGGCGCTGGGGTGCTCCGGCACCTCTATGTATATAGATATACGCTAAACATGGGTGCGATCTAAACAGATCACAGCTGATGTACCCAACCCTCATTCGTGTTAAGTGTCAAAGTATAAATTTAAGGAGGTTGGAGCGCTTCCTCGTGGTCAACAAAAAGACTAAATTTATGTTACCCCACGGGTGTTCTGATTTATGGTAACTTATGTTGAATATTCGTATTGTCGATCCCAAAGTGCCAAATTTGTGGTAAATATTTTATTTAATGCATATTTACTAAGAAAAAGTGAAAAATTAGACCCTCAACGACTCTGGAGTCTTCACGACGATATCCAAGCAGTACCGAGATTCTGTACCTCGGTAGCGGACGTTTTCGTTATCGTTACTTAGCGACAGCCAATAAGAGGCTCCTTTTGTTCTGATCGTGCATGCGATTGGCTGTCGCGAGCCGGCGACAACGAAAACTGTCACTACAGAGCTAGGTTATGCTCGCCAAACGAATCAGCTGTTACGCACGACGTTGACAAGTATATGGGTACTATATTTCGTCATTATGATAATACTCAACCGGAAGTTGAAACCGTTTTATAATGTAGTGCTTGAACTACACGGTGAAGTTCGAATTTTCGATTTTTTACAATATCTATTATGTCTAATTCATCTTATTTCAGTTTTCCAACGACCTTAGTTGGGCTGCGTGAGCAACAAAACCGTGATCACCGCACTTCCGGTCGACCGTCTCCATAAGACGACGTGCTTCACTAGCTCAAAGTGCTCGACTTTGCAATTTTATTACGAAAAAATTGAACGGTCAATATAGCTCAAATTTTTCCAGAGGGTGCATAACGTATTCGTCAACATCATATAAAAATTTCAGGCCCGAAAGTTGGATTCATCGTAACGCTCCAACCTCCTTAATTTACGACGAAGTGCTACGGTGATTGATACGCATAAAGAACAATAGCAGCAGAACAAACGCATAGCAGCAACAAGAATAAAATACTTACAATAGTTTTAAATTATCGAATATGGTATGTTATTTGTAATATCTACAATAAAAAAGAATTTATTCCTACCCGTACTCTCAGTGAACAAGGAAGTTACTTTTGTCACAAATTATACAATAAGTTACTCCACAGGCGATAAAGTTTTCAGCCGGAATATTAAATATGCTTAAACAAAAGACTCATCTTTTCTCGCTTTTGAGTTTTTTTTTCAAGCCGTCATGAGGAAATTAATCGGCGGAAATTTCGACGTTTGATGTCACGATCGGTCTGTCGTGAGGTTAGAAACTCATCCGATCACTTTCACCTCGTTGACCAATATATTACTATATATGTAGGTGCCGCTGCACCCCAGCGCCATCACTTCGAGCCATTTTTGGGGACGCTTTTTTCAGTGCCTTTGCATTGGCGCTGGACCTCCTGGTATCTAGGCTCCATGGCAAATACGATAATATACTCACAATATTCGAACAATTTGAGGATTGTTAAAATCAAATTTTCGAGACAAACCAGCCTTGATGTTGACAAGAGGACACAGATATTTTATCTTTAAAACATTAAAGCATATTTTTATCTTGTAAACATTAAAGCAAGCAATATCGCTTCGACTTTGTATTGTTATTACGGTGTTTTTCTCAAATTGAAAAATAAATACTGGACAATTTTTTTAAATTTCTTGCAGCAATGAGTAATTGCAATTTCTTTTGTGTGCTTTTCTTTTTTTTCATTCAAATATGTTATCGTAAGAATTATCGCGTTACCGTTTTGCTGATTGCGAGTTTTAATGTAAACAGATCGCAAAAGCATCGTTCTTTGACAGCAGCGATTGATTTACCGTCGTATTTACCTAAGAAAATAAAAATTGATGAAAGAAAAAAAAGCATCAGTATTATTTAAGATATTTTCTACCGTTCGTTGCACGATTGAACATTGTTATAATAAAAAAAAAAATTCTATCATGACGTATTGCATTATTATTATTTTCGACATTTTTCACCATTAATTGTGCAATTAATGCACATTGTTTAATGTGCATTGCTATATTAAAAATATTCTTCTATCATTACGCATTTACGGAGATTTCTCTGGTATATATCATTTTACATCTCTCTTGCACGCAGCCCACTTCTCAAGTATCATTCTGCCTCATTCACAGCTCACTTCTCATGATTTATTTCACACGCAGCTCACTTATCGAGGTCTTAGCGATAGTGGCGCCATCACTGTTTGCGCCACTCTAGCCTCTCTGGGCCATTGCTTCGAAATCGGAAATGGAATACGTACTTGGTCGGTATAGAAGAACGAAGTGAAAAAAAGTCCAGCGGGCAACGAGAAAACAATTATGGACCCGCGCCGCCGAAGTGGTTCGAACCCGTGTCCTTCGCGGGCACATTGCCACTGCACTGCGATCGCTCGTTACTTTCTCCATCTTCGAATTGCCCATATCGATGCAACGCTCACCGTTAAATCTCTCTCGAAATTGCGTCCGATCATTTTCAGTACACGAATTTTCCGATAATTGTCACGGTCACGGTCTCAGTGACTTAACCATCGATAATAAAAGTAGCGCGATCATCGCGAATATTCACGATACGAAAAATCTCTCGTTAGATGGCGAGAAAAGGACGCGTAACAATTGCCGCGCGCGTGTCTCGATTATCCTCAGGGAGGGGGTAACGGTTTGGCGGTTGAGGATCGGGTTTTGTCGTGTCATTTCCAAGTGGTGGGGGAATAAAAAGCGGTGGGGGACGGACTACTTTTCGCGTGGTGTTGTGGCTGCAACGCGGTCGGGTATATAAGCGTAGTCCGCACTACTTTCAACGCCTCTTCCTCATTAAGAGTAGAGTTGTGTTCACGTGTGGTTGTGTCTCCTTTTTACATTAAAAAAATAGGTCACACAACCCACCTCCATTCGTGAAATATAACTCTTCTATAAAAAAAAAAAAAAATACAAAAAAAAAATTAAAAAATTAAATTAAAAAAACCAATAAAAAAGACGAAAAAAAACGTAAAACCAAAAAAATCGAAAAAACCGTAGACGAAAAAACCGCAACTGCAACACCACAAAGTTACAAGTGTGAATAAAACGAGAACCCGAGAAAAGACGAAAAAGACGAAAAAAAAATCGAAAAAAGAATACGTAAAAAAGAAAAACCAAAGCCGAGTGATACTTTTTTTGCGTTAAAAATCGTGGCAGAACGTGCGTTTGTGTGTGTGCGCGCGCGAGACGTGTGGTACGAGTGTATATTGGCGAGAAAGCGAAGGCCATATTGAAGGGGAAAACGTAACGTCGTTTTTTTTTCTTCCTCACGCGGTTCAAAATCGACACATTTTTACACGCCTCTCTATTTCTCTTTCTCACACACACACACACACACACGCACCCAACAACTTTCGCAATCACACGAGGTGAATTTTACGTTCGAAACGCTCTCGAGATAAACGTGAGGTGTGCGAGGTAAAAAAAAAAAGTATCGTGAGTTAACGTCGTACGAGGGTTGATAGGAATCATGAATCCCGGAGCACCGAATTATCCGATGGCGTCTTTGTACGTGGGCGATTTACAATCCGAGATAACCGAGGCGATGCTGTTCGAGAAATTCTCCTCGGCTGGCCCCGTATTATCGATACGCGTATGTCGCGACGTCATTACACGACGCTCTCTCGGCTATGCCTACGTTAATTTTCAACAACCGGCCGATGGTGAGTCACGTTTCGTCTTGTCCCATTTTTTCCTGTGGCAATAACTCCCGACAGCTCTAACCCTAGAATAATATTTTTTCCATACGTTCCCTTCAATTTTCTTTGGTGCAACTTGCGGTCACACATGTGGCCAAAGATTTCCAGGCGTTTGCGCATTCTCGACACGTGCACAGGCGACTGTGCTTCCATATTGGAAGTTTGCCGTCTGCCTCGTGTGCGTGCGTGCGCGCGCGCACGCGCCTCCCACCCTCTTCTCCCCCCCGCTAGCCGCAGCGACCACCGATGTGCAGCGCGCTCTCTTTTCAACCGCCATGGCGGCGGTCGTCGTCAGCGCGGCGTGAAAGATCGCGTGTCGCCATTAGATTTGCCGGAAATGAGAAAATTCGTCATCTTCCGATCCGAAGAATAATGAGAGATAATCGATTTTTTTTTATACTCTTTAAAAATGCAATATTTTTTTAAATTTTGTTTATCCGTATGTCGCAAGATTGAAGCATTTTTGCGATGTTTGAAAATCATTGTCGAGGACAATTAATCTTATTCCCGTAGAGACGATGACGAAGATGGACATATTTATTTTTTCGTAATTTATTTTTAGTTTATATACATACATATATATATATATATATATATATATATATACAGCCACTTTCTGCACAAAAGCGTTTTCTTAATACGTTATACATTGTATTAAAAATTCGGTTAGATTATATATGTAATAATTGATATGAAAAATACAGCCACATGGTCTGATCCGATATGTATGGATATTTTTTTTTTTAGTATTTACATCTATCACATCTTCAAAAAATTAAGCATTGTAAAAAAATAGTAACTGATTATAAAAAAATCACTTTATCAATTTATATAGAAGTATGAAAAGAACTATAATTAAACAAAAAATAATCACTTTGATTCAAAACAATAATAAACACACATACAATAATAATTTAGAAAATCAATGACAAAACTAGAGTTAAGTATCATTTCTTATAAGTAAAATTATGAAAATAAAAATGCTTTATGAATGTACATAAAATTAGAAAAATGTAGATGTATATAAAATTATGAGAACAACTGTAACTAAAAAAATTATTTTGATTATGAAAAATAATAAGCATTTAATATCATTTAAATGGAGAAAATAGCCGTTGAGAAACTAAGGATAAAAAATCTCCATATGTCGCTCAGAATACTTTCCGATACGTGACTAAAAAAAAAAAACGAACGTCCAATATGCCTGAAACTGTTGCAACAACATTGAGAAGGATTGTCTTACCTGCGCGTCTCAACAACGAATCTGACTAAATGTTACAGCTGAACGAGCATTGGACACCATGAACTTTGACATGCTGAAGGGTCGTCCAATTCGTATAATGTGGTCACAACGCGACCCCTCGCTCAGAAGATCCGGCGTTGGCAATGTGTTCATAAAAAATCTTGACAAGAGCATAGACAATAAGGCGATGTACGACACATTTTCCGCGTTCGGCAACATACTCAGCTGCAAAGTGGCACAGGACGAAAACGGTCTGTCAAAGGGTTACGGCTTCGTGCACTTCGAGACGGAGGAGGCAGCCAACAAATCCATCGAGAAGGTCAACGGAATGTTGCTCAACGGCAAGAAAGTGAGTAGCTGTGAAGAAAAAAAAACGTTAAACTCCACGACCCAGGGTTTCCTGAGCGGTGAAGCGAAAAGAAAAAAAAGCTCAAGTCTTCGATTTCGACAAATCTTTGACTCTGGATGTTTCTTATTTTCCGCAGGTTTACGTGGGTAAATTTATTCCGCGCAAAGAGCGCGAGAAGGAGCTTGGTGAAAAGGCGAAGCTCTTTACGAACGTGTACGTGAAGAATTTCGGCGAGGACATGACGGACGAGAAGCTGAAAGAGATGTTCGAGAAATACGGTACGATAACGAGCCACAAAGTTATGAACAAGGACGACGGTAAGTCGCGGGGCTTCGGTTTCGTTGCTTTCGAGGATCCGGACGCGGCCGAGCAAGCGGTTATGGAGTTGAACGGCAAAGAGATAGCCGAGGGTAAATGCATGTACGTCGGACGTGCCCAGAAGAAGGCCGAGCGTCAACAAGAGCTCAAGAGAAAGTTCGAGGAATTGAAGAACGAGCGTATAACGCGCTATCAGGGTGTTAATCTTTACGTGAAGAATTTGGACGACACGATCGACGACGAACGTTTGCGAAAGGTGTTCACGGCTTACGGTACCATAACATCGGCCAAAGTAATGCTCGAGGATGGACGAAGCAAGGGCTTTGGATTCGTTTGTTTCTCGGCGGCGGAAGAGGCGACAAAGGCCGTCACCGAGATGAATTGCCGTATCGTCGGCACCAAACCGCTATACGTTGCGCTCGCCCAACGCAAAGATGATCGTAAAGCACATCTCGCCTCGCAATACATTCAGCGAATGTCGAATTTGCGTATGCAACAGATGGGACCGATGTATCAAGCGGGCGGAGCTGGCAATTACTTTGTTCCCACATTGCCACAACCACAGAGATTCTTCAATCCCGCCCAAATGGCCCAAATGCGAGCAACACCACGTTGGGGAGCGCAACCCAACCAGGTACGCCCTAACGCACAAACCGGCAATACCGGTTTCTCGGCCATGCAGGGATCCTTCAGAGCCGCACCGAGAGCACCAGCGGCTCAAGCCGGCGGCATGCGCAACGCCATCTCCGCGAGACCGATCACAGGTAAGAACAATCTACCCCGATTCCATTTGCTAATAGAGCTATTATTATTAATCATTATGATGGGATTAATTTACGCGAGCGTAGGATCACTTCCGTGCTTTGCAATCTGTCCTGAAAGGGCGGGAGAAAAATTAACCGTGTCATTAATCATAGTGCCAATTAATGCGTACCGTTCAATTTTTAATTTAATTCGAAGTTAATTCGAATGAAATGAAATCAAGTTTCATTAAAAATTTAATAGTAGTAGTAGTTTTATTTTCCAGGTATAACCTTTCATACGTATTTTCCTCGCATAAGCTTAGAATACAACGTAATATAATTTCTTTCCCCTTGTTTACACAATTCGATATTTAATCAATAAATTAAGTACTCAATGAATTTATGAAATTAAGTAAGTGAATAAAAAAAATTCAATTATAATTATAACTGATTTGAACGGTATTTAATCAATTACTTAAATGATTTAATTATCATTATAATGATTAAATTATTCATTTATCATAAATAATTTATTTTTAATTAGTTATAACGATTATAATTAATTATAATGATTATTAATTCGAACGATACTAGCGGGACGGTAATAAAAAAATTGCATCTAATTGAATTTTCCACTTTCCATCACGCATAAATGTAGCGCAGTATTTTTTCACTGAATTAAAAAAAAAGGCGATCACTGTCCTCTGGAAAAACATTTTTACCGCGCAGCTGGGAAAAATATTTATTTTCAACATTCTTTTACATACGTCAGTTTACATACGAATTCAGCTGAACAAATAATGATTGCACCTGCCAATTTTACCCTAAGAAAGTACGGGACGAATTGGACTTTGCTTACGCTGTCAAAAGCTCTAGATATTTTTATCCTGTAAGCTTGCGTCAATATAAACAAATATCAATATCAAATAGTAGAATGAATCAGGTCTTTGTATCGAGAAGAGGACAATGCCGGTGGCCATCTATCACTGTACGCAGTGCATTTTTCCGGGTTCTGTAGCGACTGGGAATTGTCACAAAATTGATCGGAGCGCAACATTTGACACGCAAACACGACACAAAATGTAGTAGTAGTAGTTCTTTATTTCAAAGTGTAGCCTTGCGGGTTTTTACATAGTTTCCCCCTCTGTACAATGAAGCCCTTTTACAAGTTTTCTTCTCTTTTTTTGTTTACATCTATCTTTCATCTTGTTTCACCTTTATGCTTTCCTTCTTACCATGCATTTGAAGACTCTCACATACTTGCACAATACTTTTATCGGTTTCCCTTTCATTCCTCTATTAATTTTTTCCTTTCAGTGCCTTCCCCTTGTAGCGTCTTCGCTACTTTTCCGAACCGTCCTATCACTTCCTTATTCATTTTTCTCTTATTTTCTCGCATTCAAGTATGTGTGCCAAACTTTCTTCCTCCTTTATACAATACCGACATAAAGTATCTGCTTATCCTTTTTTTACCTCCTCTTATATTTCCGTATCTTAACCTTGTCCATGTTTCTTTAGTTTGCCCTCTATGCCCTTCTCTTCCCAGTATTCTTCCATTTCTATACTTTGTTCTTGATTTTTATACTCCCTGCAATATATCGAATTCTCAATTTTGTTTCAGTCTTATTGTATTTCTTGGTCCGTTTTTATTCGTATAACTCTTTTGATTATCTTTCCTACACCCTCCATATCTTCGTCTCTTATACTTTGCCATATTGCTCCCACTCTTACCTTCTTCATTTCCAGTCTCCATTTGAATGAGTTTGCATTAAATATTTATCTGGCTTCTTCTTTCAAACACTTCTTCGGCCACCTATCTTCCGGCATTTTCATTACCACACATAGGTAGTTTGCTGCTCTTTTCCATGCTTCTATTCCTATTACCACAAATCACAAACTAGAAGAAAAATTCGTGTGGCGTGAAAATTCGATATTAAACTAAGAAATTGTTTTTATCGATACCTGTGATTTTTTTTGCTAAATTATAGTGATTCGAGTTTTTATCAAAAATTTATATTCACCGCTTATTTTAAATATAAGCCAGCTTTCATCGATTCACCGATCGGTCTATCGTACTGTCTCAAATCTACCGAAGCTCCCACCGGAGTCGTGCAATTTTAAAACCCCGTGCCTTTATTTTTCAGGCCAACAAGCAGTGGGTGGTGCGAATATGCAGAGTCGTTCGATGCCGGGCGCTGCGGTCGGCGTATCGCCGCAGAATCGCACCGCGAATTACAAGTACAACATGAACGTGAGAAATCCACCGCACGCAATGGCGATCCCCGCGCCGGCACCAGTACAACAGGCGGTACACATACAGGGCCAGGAACCTTTGACGGCCTCGATGCTGGCGGCCGCTCAGCCACAAGAGCAGAAACAAATGCTCGGGGAGCGTCTATTCCCGCTCATACAATGCATGTATCCGCATTTAACCGGCAAGATCACCGGCATGCTGCTCGAGATCGACAACTCGGAATTGCTCCACATGCTGGAGCACAGCGAGTCGTTGAAGGCCAAGGTCGAGGAGGCGGTCGCCGTGCTCCAGGCGCATCAGGCCAAACAAGCTGTCAAGAAGGAGTAAAGGGTTGATCCGCCCCCACCCCCCTTCCCCAATCCCGTCGATTCTTTTTTCATTCAAACATCTATCCGCGTTTTTTTTTTCTACCTTTTTGCGTTACCTTGTTCTCTTATCACAAACACACAGAACGGAGCGCATTACCGTTCCCCTTGCTCTCGACGAGGCTCTTTTTTTTGCTTTCCTTTTCTTTTGTTTTTGCTCACCCCGCTCGATCTCCCGCACGTTTCGACACACCGGTTTCGTCCTCGGTCTTCATCGCCCAATTAGAAGCTGCAACAACGAGAAAGAAGAAAATGAAAAAGAAAACGTGAAAAAAAATAGGAAAAGGAAATGAAACACGAGGCATCGATTATTCTTCTTGTTTTTTTTTTGTTTGTTTTTTTTTCGGCGCGCCCGGGCAAACTCGATCAACGCTCGGGCACTCCACCCAACTTGGCGAATTTGTAAAACAGTTCACGCACCGTTTGTTACTTTGAACGACGATCGTGAGTGGGTTTTTTTCTTCGAGTTTTAAGATGATAATTTTTCCTTTCGAAAAGATGAAAAAAAACAACATAATAATAAAAAAATTAAAAATAGAGCGGGTCTTGTTATTCTAGCGTGGTAACTCCGAGCGGCTTTTACCCATCTTATCCCTTTCACTTTTCACCGGCACTTGCCGTTATTTCCGGTCCCTAGGAGAGAGAGGCCGGCAATGTTGCCCACAGCCATTTCTTCCTCACCCACTACCTTACGTTTTTCTTTTATTAAGGTGGGCAACCACTTTAGGAGACCGAAAATTAGATGATTTTATTGTGAAAAAAAAACGGAAATTTCCGCAATATTGACAATAATTTATTCATATTTTCATACATCTCTGATAATTTTTTCAAGTTATTTCATGCATTAATTAAGGTGTAATCCGCTGTGTGCCTTGGCGTGTCCTCATCGTCGTTATCGATTTGTCGGAATTCTGCAGCTCGCAATTCGCATCTGAAATAGTCCAACAAATTTTTATACATTCTTGAGATGTTTTTTAAGAAAATGAACCTAAATTGTGAAAAAAAAAATCGAGAATTGAATGTTGGAACGTGTTTGAAAAAAAAGATCGATTTCTAGCTTTTTTCCCCGGCATTTTGCAATAATAAATATGTTTTAATCAATCTAATCTTTCCAACTTTAGGTTCATGCTGTAATAAATTATATTATGTAAACCAAATTTGAAGATGATCCATAAATTAGTTTTTGAGTTGATTCCCGCAAATTGAAAAAATGTCGTTTCGAGAAAAACACATTTAAAGTTTCACAAACGAAAGACAAAGTGAAATGTGTTTAATCAAATGATAGTCTTGCCGATTAATCAGCGATTCCAGCACCATACAGCAGTCCTTCCTCTTCGTCATGCAACTGATTTGAAGCTTGCATTTCCTCTTTACGAGGTTTTTGAGCTTCTTTTGTCTTTAATAAACTTTTTCTATTTTGCCGAGCCACGCGCATCTGATCCATTTTGCTCGGCATATCCGTAGCTCTGTCTGCCAACTACGATTTGTTTGGGTTCATTCATAACCATAAGTAGGGCTGAATTTCCTTTATCGAATAAAATAGCACCAAGAAATGCCTCTACCTCGATTATTTTGTACCCAGAATGCAGATGTTTTGGAGCTAATCGTCAAACGGTCGAGTTTGGGTTTGTTTGGGTTATGAAAACCCAAACAAACTACCTAACTGAGCGCTCGTGGATACCTGAGCGCGCTTGGGAGTCGAGCGAAGAATCTTTATCATTTATATACATACCAGTAGAAGGAATACGAATGTCGTTTTGAAATTTTCAGGGTGTATTCTTAAGATATTTTGCTAATGAATAATGAAATAAAGTAAAAAAATTGATTTTTTGAAGCATTTAAAGTGGTTGCCCGCCTTAACTTCGTTCATGCTGAATACAAGGTCGTTATTTGTTCACCCAAATATCAGTACTTTGGTCCACTTTTGAGTTGACAGCTATGAAATCAAGCGGAAGTAACAGAGTCAAGTGGGACGAAAAAGCTGCGGTTTGGGGTTTTTAGAGCGGCCATATTTGTTGAAAAAAAAGAGCCATTGTGCGTGCACCACTTTGTTTGGGCTGATTCACGTTACGAATAATGCATCGAAAAATTTCGATACATAAACTATCGTGCGTACGTTTAAATAATCCTTTTAATATATAAATATATTTATTAATAATACATATAATACTACTAGCTTATACTCGCAATTTCGTTTGCGTGGATCTCGCTATTTGTGTTAAAATACCCCATAATGTATTTTTTCTTAAAGGCTGTCATACGTCATTCAGAATTTAGTAAAATATGTGATATTAGCTTCTATTCGATTTTGATTATATTTTAGTCGCTCGTATTCTATGAGAATTAAAATTTCATCATAAGATTTTTTTAAATATGATAATTGGAAAAATATTCAACGTTAGATTTTATCAAATTTGAATTATATTTGATTCGTTGTATTCTATAAGAATTTGAATTTGATAATTACATTATATTTGACACGAATGGTATAATTAGAAAAATATATTTATATTAGATTTGATATTGTCTTCTATTTTAATTAGATTTGATTTGTTTGTATCCTATAATAAGAATTATACAAGACTGATAATATCATAATTGAATTAGATTCGAGTCGAATATTAGAATTAGAAAAATATTAGATGTATTTTTCATAGCCTATGTGTTATTCGAAGTAACTCTCTACATGTGTACTAAATTACATCAAAATCGGTTTAGATGTTTAGGCGTGATTGTGGAACAAACATCAGGCATACAGATTAGACAAATATTAGATATTAGAATTAGAATGAAAAGTATCCTATGCGTCATAAGCTATCGACATTTTAAATTTCATTGATTATATAATAATTTGAATTTCATAATTAGATTAGATTTGAGTATATAATATTATAATTGGAAAAATATTAGATATTAGAATGAAAAGTATGCTATGTCTTAACCCAGGCCATAAGCTATCTACATGTTAAATTTCATTGAAATCGTACAAGCCGTTTTGGCGTGATCGAGTATCAAACAGATAGACAGAAAGTCAGAATTATAATATTAGGATATACATATATAGTAAAATGAATTTTTGCATCAGCACGTAAAATGAACAGGGTGACATACCGACCGAGTCGCAACGAGTGTGAGAAAGCCGATAAATTTCTCATTTTTTCTCCCAACTTGCCTTCCGGAAAGAAAAAGCGAACAATTTCGTACTTCATTAAAAGCCAAATTGTTCTTATTTCTTCAAAAGAACGCATTCGTTCTTGGCAGAGGGGGCGGGGGGGGGATTTAAAAACGCATTTTTTACCGACCGATGAATGCGAATCGCGCGCTCGTCGCTCTAACCTCAAAATATTGGTTTTCGCGCAGCCATGACCGTTAGCGACAACACATCCGCGCTAAATGGAAACGCATTCACGTCAAAAAGGTAATCAGCTGTTTGAGAATAGTGCACGAGGCCAGGATCGACCGCGAGGGCGAGAATAAAGAAACAAGCACAGCCCATTGTGTGCTCGGCTGTTGAAGGCTCTCGAAACGCAAACAAAAAGGAAATCGCTCGTAAACTCGCACAACGGACAATTTCGTGTGCGTGGGCGCAATATAAATGACATTTCAAGTTTGCGTTGACGTGTGTATGAAAAAAGAAACGAGGAGCATAGATACGGCAATCCGGAGGGGAAAAAAATGACGGAGGAGAATCACCAGACGGAGAGCAGCAGCAGCAGTACGAGAAGCAGTCCTCTCGTTCAGCCGGAAACTCAGACGAATACGTCCGATCCCACGACCAAGAATCGCGACCCCAAGAAGGAAAAATGTCGAGCCATGACAAAGGTAAACCTCTTTTCGCGATAAACATCAACGATAAACTCGTATATTCATGTTCCGAAGGAACGCTTTGGCCGCGAGTACTCGCGATTTTGAGGTTAAGCCTTGCGGTGTAGTGGTTGAGGCCCCACTCGCTTTTCACGCATCTCGCGCACGCTGCAACAAAGTTCCACGTTCGATCCGGACGGAGAAAATCTTAATCGACTCACGCGCAATCCTTCAAGGCCACACGTGTTTCGTAGTCCATTCAGGCTGGTGAGGAAGCTTCGCAATGCTCCGGCGTTGTCAGCGATCCTGTCAGTGAATTAAATGGCCTCTTAAGAAATCGAGTCGCTGCGCTACTTCTTTGGATAAGAATTTTGAAATGCCTGGTTTAAATGAGTCAAATTATCGAATCACAGGTTTCAATGAGTCAAAATCATCCGGTTATATGATAGAAAATGGTACAAACTATACTCCAGCCTAATTCGCAGCAAATCGGATGCATAGACTAAACCAACCAGTGAATGGACGTATAACGACCCTGTAGCATTCAGTTTGACTTGTAAAATGTTGTAAAAGTTGTAAAATGAAAATATTATTATAAAAAATTTTTTAATTGTTCAAACAAATTCAACAAATTTTTAAAAATTCTGATGGTCGAAAAAAATATTTGAAGTAATTGAAACGAATGATATTGGAGGAATTGATGAGTAAAATGCATAATGACTGAATCGCCAGTGAATGAACGATATTATCAGTAAATGGATACTCGTCAGCCAATAAATAGACATGTAGTGTCGATGAACCCTGCAAAGGATAACGATTTATTAATTTTTATTATGTGGTCGATTTGGAGATCACTGTGTTGTACAAAAATTATAATATTCTTATACATATGAGTATTATATTTGTTATTACGATTTCATAGAAAATACACATGGCTTTTTCGCATCAGCATGTGACATTCTCAAAACTACCAAAGTTTGTTTGGGTTTTAAAATTTCCAGCAGATGAGCTAAATTTTTCACTCTGCTTTGAGAATTTTTGGAACAGAGCCCTTATGTCCATTGACTGGAAAGAGGTTTTAATACAGAGCCAGTGAACAAACAAGTCTAATTCTGACCTGTTATTACGAATTTATTAACCGTTTTTGAAAAAAAATCAAAGATTCATTCTATCTTGAATAATAAAAGTAATACTTACCCCTAAAACTCAATAAAACCTTTGTTTTCGCCTTTCGAATGCCTAGTAAAGTTTCAAACCAAGTAACTAAACTTTTAACACAAAATTACGACTTTAAAAATCGTCTAAATTACGCAGTACTTTATGGAGATGACGCACTGGCTACATTACTATCTGGTAATTTGTATAAAGGAGTACCTCAAAAAAGAATTTACGAATTTCCAAAAGTGAGCTTAGCAGTCGTATCGATACATTTTCTACACACGTTTGCTCTTTCAGGTCGTGATACGGCGGCTACCACCGTCCATGAGTCAAACCCAATTCGTGGAGCAAACGTCGCCGTTGCCAGAGCACGACTATCTTTATTTCGTGAAAGCCGACATGTCGCTTGGTCAATACGCCTTCTCCAGGGCTTACATAAATTTCACCGATCAACGCGACATATTTATATTTCGTGAGAAATTCGACAATTACGTGTTCGTGGACGCGAAGGGTACGGAGTATCCGGCGGTCGTGGAGTTCGCGCCTTTTCAAAGATTGCCCAAGAAGCGTGCCGGCAAGAAGAAGGACGTGAAGTGCGGCAGCATCGAGAGCGATCCTTACTACATCAGCTTCTTGGAGAGTTTGCAAAATGCCGAGGGCGATTCGACTCCGGCGCAGCCAAAGACGGAATATTCTTACCAGCCTGTAGACAGTGAGTGGCCGAGCTATTTTCATTCGGAAATCCATCGAATTTTTAGATTATCTTCGTATGAACGGTTTTTGTTTTCTAGATACTCAAAAAAAAGTGACAACGACGCCTCTTCTCGAATATCTGAAGCAACGGAAGCAGGAGAAACAGAGACTGAAGGACGAGAAGCGAGAAGAGCGCCGTCGTCGGGACCTCGAGAGACGTCGGGCCAAGGACGAGCCAACGATATCCAAGGTATATCGACTCCGGCGGGAAAAAAGGAAAACGATTTTTTTTTTCAAATTCGAACAAGTAGTAGTAGCAATTTTATTTCCAGGGTATAACCTTTAAGGCATTTCTTTAACGAACCCGAATATTTAACAATTGACTGATTTTCGTCGAAAATTGAGTGAAAACACATCCTTGTATATTGGTCAAATTTCGATTTTTATGCTTCCTGCAATATATTGAATTCCCAGTTTGGTTCCAGTCTTGTTGTATTTCCTGGTCCGTTTTCTTTTGATTTCACATTTCTATTTGATAATTTATATACTAAATAACTCTATGGGATGTTGTACTGAGTGGTGTCGTGGAGGGGGGGGGGGGGCGGCGGAGGGAGTAGATAGAAAAACTACAGTGTAAATATGTTAAAATGGCAATAGATGTAAATGACAATACGCCTAGCTACATACGGAGAATGAAGGCGGGTATAAGGGGCACAGGAATAGAAGCATGGAAAAGGACAGCAAACTACCTATGTGAGGTAATGAAAATTCCGGAAGATAGGAGGTCGAAGAAGAATCCAGAGCAATATGGCAAAGGATAAGAAACGAAGATATGGTGGGAGTAGGAAACATAATCAAAAGAGTTATACGAATAAAAACGATCCAGGAAATACATCAATACTGGAACAAAATTAGGAATTCAACATATTGCAGGGAGCATAAAAATCGAAAACAAAATATAGAAATGGAAGAGTACTGGGAAGAGGAGGGCATAGAGGGGGGAACTGAAGAAACATGGGCAAGATTAAGATGCGGAAATATAGGAAAAGGAGGTAAAAAGGGATACGCAGATACTCTATGTCGATGTTGTAGAAAGGAGGAAGAAGTTTGGAACACATCCTTGAATGCGAGAACATAAAAGAAAAAAATGAATAAGGAAGTGGTAGATGGTTTGGAAAAGTGGCGCAGAGGCTAGATGAAAGAATTGTGCGAGTATGTGAGAGTCTTCGAATGCATGGTGAGAAGGGAAGCATAAAGGAGAAAAAGACGAAATATAAATGTAAACAAAGAGAAAGAAACGTCTAAAAGGGTATCAATGTACAGAAGGGGGAACTGTGGTAAAACCCGCAAGGGTATGCTTGGAAATAAAGAACTACTACTACTAAACAACTCTAGAAGACTGATATAAACTGCTCTAAGCATGTAAAAAGTTCTGAAGATTCCGTAACGACAATAAAAATAGGGGGTCACCGAATGTTTAAAGAAAATATTAATGATACAAGTTAGAAAAATGTGACTAGCAGAAGAATTTTTGTAACCGCGACTTCTCAGAGAACATGTAAAAATATCTAAATCTACAAAATGTGGCGATTTTTTTCATTCCAGTTCATCGTCTGGTATAATAATGGATTGCATCTTATTTTTATTAAGCTCCACTGTAATCTACTAATGATTTACATGGGCGTTGTCTTATGCCCCCACAAAATACGGCCCGCCGCGAAGTGTTTACACATAGTCCTCCCAAATATAATATTCCCCTTTACATTTGTTCTTACACACTATGTGCACGCGTCTCCGTTTTCACAAAATTTTATCTACTGACATTTCCATCTCATTGCGCTACGAGGATTTGGTAAACCAGCGTCTCGAATTCTTTTACATACGCCCTTTTTTTTGCCGTAATTCCCCCCCCCCCTTTTGTATTCCAGCATTTTTTCTAGTTTTGCCACTACTTCCGCTCTTATTTCTGCCTTCACCGCCTCACAATCATAAATGTGTTTCAATCTTTCCTTCCCTCCCCTGTAAATTCGGCAGGCATTGCCCCTATATCCCTTATTCTCTTTTTCTCTTATATTCCCGCACCTTATCCTTGCCCATAATTCCTCCGTTTTCCCTCTGAGCTCCTTTACTGCCCAGCCTTTTTCCATTTCTCCATTCTCTTTTCTGTTCTTGTACTCTTTGCAGTATGTTGATTTATGAATTCTGCACTAGCCATACCGGATCTCTTGCTCCGTTTTGATTTTTATTCCATCTACTTTTTGCTCTATTCCTCCCACATCCTAGTTTCTTATTGCCTGCCATATTCCTCCTTCTCTCACTTCTCGCATGGTTCTGAAGTTTCCGTTGCTAATTCCTTTAACCTTTTCTTTTAGGCACACCCTCGGCCTTCCTTCTTCTATCTTTCTTATTTCTACCAGATATTTTGCCGCTCTTTTCCAGTCCTCTATTTCCACCCCTCTGTATCCCGATTTCATTCTCCTTATTTAAAGAAGTATCATTCACCTTGTTTTTAACGCGATTCTGAAAATGTAACACTCAACAGTATCGACAATTATCGTTACTTATGGAATACCGGTTATTCTCAAAAATCGTCACAACTCGGTCAATTTCGTTATAATGAAGTCTATTTTTGGTAAGAGCCATCTTTACGGATAATTTATAATCCAAGATTCACAATCACAATACAGATCGATCCTTTCAAAAGCTTAAAGTTTCAAACAATGCGTTTCAAATATTCACAGCCCAAGTATCGTACCGCGAAATTCAACCGCTGTCAGGAAAATCGTTCCTCCTCGATCAGCCGCCAGGATCCAAGCGTCAAATCCATCGATCTACCGGCGGATCAAAATTCCACCAGAGAGTTCGCGCGCTTAAAAACGTGCTCGCGTTTAAAAATAAAGTCTCACGCGTGTACGGATACGACGCGGGTCTTCGAGAAGCGGGGACGAAAAGTGGAAAACGAGAAATTCGCGGATTGTACAAATACGGGAAAAACGATCGATCGTATGGGGCCGGGAAAGTTGCATCGCAGAGCCGTGAGAAAGTGCAAGGAGTGCGACGAGTCGCGCGGGATTTTCGATCGTCGCGACTGTCACGCGGTTCGAAGAGTCAGCGAGATTGAATTTACGCGAAAACGCGCCGGACCCGAGCGACCTCGTCTACGACCAAAGAGTAATATCCTCATCGCGATTAAAATCGATCAAGGATGCTCGAGCGTTGCAATCGAAATTTTTAGACATTGGTACGTCCAATAAAAAAATCGATCCACTAAATCGTTTCCGAGAGAGAAAAAAATGCAATACTAAAGAATTTTGCGCAGTTTCACATGAACGATCGCGAAGCTACGGTAAATATATCTCGCTGGAATGTTAAATGCGTTCATTAACAAAAATCCAGTTCAAATCGCCCACGAGAAATTGCGGTCAATCGTCTAGATTTTTATTTTTCTCCTCGAAAACGAAGCGCAGGAACTTCCGTAAACTCCGAAGTTTTGTCGGACGTACATAAAAAAAATAAATGGCATTGATCATCAATCAGTGCAACGTTCGGACCTCCTTGAGGCTGCACAGTCGATACCTCCAAAAGGAGTAAGAGACCGATACAAGTGAGAGAAAATCGTCGACAAAGATCGTAACTTTTTTGCAGCTTTACTGAACCCTCGATCGACGAATGCCCGTCAAGGTTGGGAAAGTAGAGTATCCGCGTTATCCGAAATATTCCCATCGGTCCCGAAATCAAAGAGCTGCAGCGCCGTGCCCGATCGGAGAGACGAAAATTGCGATTGAAACGTCCGGCCATGGAAGATCGCGACGACAACGTCTCGACATTTTATTTATCTTTTATTTTTACAACGAACGGAAAACGCTCGAAGACCCTTTGTGTTACGTACACGTCCTCCGTGACTCATTTTATAATTATATGAAATTTGGAAGAATGATTTTTTCACCGCGTCACAGAATTTCGAAAAAATGAGTTTGGGTTTATGCATTTATTTTCACGGTTTGATTTAAATTCCAATGTTCATTATGCCGTTGCGAGACATTGCCCATGGCCGTCGAGCCTGTCCTCCGTTGTTGCGAAACGGCATCCAACTGAAGGTCCGTAATATTTTGTCACTAGGTTCTGAAGAATCCCGAAATGGAGAAGGATACGGCTCGCGAGGTGAAGGAGCTCGTTAAGGACGAGAAGGAGAAGCAAGGCTCGAAGGAGACGAAGGCGCGAAACAAGCGGGACGACAAAGGCCGCGAGAAGGGCACTGGTGGTGGTCGCGATGGGAAAGCACAGGGCAAGCAGCAACAGCAGCAACAGACGTTGAGCAGCAGGGAGCGTGGTGACGAGAGAAACAATCGCGAGGCGAAGCATCAGAAGAGAAACGAGGAAAAGAGATCTCACGGGAACAAGAGGGACGAGAAGGAGCGAGAAGCAACAAAAGACGGCGGTCAGGGTTGGTACGCGAGAAAGGATAGACGCGCCGAATTGAAGCAGGACGATAATGCGACCGAGCCAAAGGATCGTAAATTCGGCGACGACGTTCTCTCAAGGGAGGATCGAAAATACGAGGGAAAGTACGCGAAGAAGGAGCGAAAGAGCGACGCGCGGGATGAAATTTCCGACACAAGGGAACGCAAACTCGAGGAAAAGCGCGGTAAGAGTTACGAGAAGATGAGATTGGAGAAAAAGAAATTGGCGGAGAGCAAGAAAGCTGGCGGTGGCGGTGGCGGCGGCGGGGACGCGAGTGCCAAAGGTAACCCGACGAGGTCCGTGACGTCGAGGAGAGACGAACGCGAGATTACGGAAAAGAGAGAAAAAAATTCAGATGTTTCGCAAATTTTGGTCAAGCCGACGCTTTCCGAGGACAGGCCGGTGCCTGACGATTCGATCGTCCGCCAGGCCACGAGTCAACGCGACGACAGCGTAGACACCGAAGCTTCGCGATCCAGATTAGAACTCGACCTGGCTGCAGGTACGTGACAAAAAAAAAATACCCAACGATGATCTAAACCACGGTCTTATATACGGGTCTAGGTGGCTATTACGGTTCTCAGTTTGGGTGAAAATGACTAAAGTGAGCAGCTCACCCCATTACGGTTCTTTTTGTCTAGTGAAAATGCGAGAATATTCACGTGAGTTAAGGTAGTAGTCTCGCCAAGGCGTTTTTCTATAGATTTTTTTTTAATTTTGAGGACTCATTCAGGACACTATTAAATTATTACCTGCAAAATTTCAAAAGGTTTCACCGTTCCATTTTCGAGATATTGTCTATCAAAGATTTCACGGTTTTACACGTGTTCTTATGGGGAGCAGTGGAAAATTTCACATTTCACGCAATAACTTCGAAACTTTTCTACAGATTTTTTTTATATTCTCAATTACAGAGGAACATATGACGAAGTGGATTTAAAAAATCATGAATTTTGACCGTCTAGTTCCAGAGATATAGCGATTTATAAAGTAAGCAATGTCTAGCGACGTTAGCGCCACGAAGCGACTGGAGCAGACTAGAACTAGATTACAGTAACGCACTACTGTAATCTAGTTCTAGTCCTGCGTATACGGAATGCACATACGCATATCCATATACGCAGAGTATCTACGTATTAGTAGGAGGAATGGATAGTCTCATACAAAAGTGAGAGTTAGGTAAACATTATATTAGGCGTTTTCATGAATACTTTCTAAGTTTTTACATTCCGATAAGATGTACAACCTACATTGTAAGGATATTTCGCACCAATTCGAAGCTTTCATCGATTGAGCAGAGAATAAATTTTTCAACGTGACTGTGGCGAGACTACTACCTTAACTCGACACAAAATTTCGTGTCGAAAATCGAAGTGCGTATGCGTGAGCGTTTCCCTAAACCACCGGCAACGACACATCCAAAGCTGTATAATGAAACAAGTTACTGAGAAATAGTTTATTCAGAGATAACAGCATCTTGACGTCAAATACTTAATAAAAATTAGCAGCTTAAAGTTTCTACAGCGTACAGTAAAGTATTATTATTCGATAACAATGAATAATGTGATGATGCTTGTACTTTTGCCATTCTTTAGCTTGTTTCCGTGGTCCGCCCCGGACCGAGTTTAAAAAGGTGGACATTGAAACTCACATATTTTCCTAGATAGATTACATAATAGTTCGATTTATTAACGACTCGCCCGCAGCTTTGCGCCATGGAATTTTGCATATCGAAACTTCATTACCAGTTAATCCCTTATTCGGGGTTGTTTTTTTTTAATTCTAAATCATGCGTTTTATTATTTGTTTTGAAGAATATACCGAGTTTCAAGTTCATACACGCAAGGAACACAATTTTCCATCCAAACTTTTACAACCCATTTCATCCGTTACGGGTTGATTTCCGAAAAATCCTTTCTTAGCGCATCTCTACGCCCTTTAAGGCGGGCAACCACTTTAGGAGACCGAAAGTTAGATGATTTTTTGGATTTTTATTATTGTGAAAAAAAACGGCAATTTTCGCAACTCTGACAATAATTTATTTATATTTTCATACATCTCTGGTAATTTTTTCAAGTTATTTCATGCATTAATTACCGTGTAATCCGCTGTGTCCCTTGGCGTGTCCTCATCGTCGTTGTCGATTTGCGGGAATTGTGCAGCGCGCAATTCCCATCTGAAAGTGTCCAACAAATTTTTATACATTCTCGAGATATTTTTTAAGAACATGAACCTAAATTTTGAAAAAAAAACCGAGAATCGAATGTTGAAACGTGTTTGAAAAAAAAATGAGCGATTTTTCGCATTTTTTTCGCGGCATTTTGCAATAATAAATATGTTTGAAATCATCTAATCTTTCAAACTTTAGATTCATGTTTTAATAAATTATATTATGTAAACGTGTTCCAAATTTGAAGATGATCCACCAATTAGCTTTTGAGTTATGATTCCCGCAAATTGAAAAAAATGTCGTTTCGAGAAAAACACGTTAAAAGTTTCACAAACGAAAAACTCAAAGTCAAATGTGTTTAATCAAATGATAAAATGTCTTACCGATTAATCAGCGATTCCAGCACCATACAGCAGTCCTTCCTCTTCGTCATGCAACTCATTTGAAGCTTGCATTTCCTCTTTACGAGCTTCTTTTGTCTCTAATAAACTTTTTCTATTTTTCTGAGCCACGCGCATCTGATCCATTTGCTCGGCATTTCCGTAGCTCTGCCTGCCAACTTCGATTTGTAGTTCATTCATAACCATGAGTAGGGCTGAATTTCCTTAATTGAATAAAGTAGCACCAAGAAATGCCGCTACCTCGATTATTTTATACCCAAAATGGAGATGTTTTGGAGCTAATCGCCAAACGGTCGAGTTTGGGTTATGAAAACCCAAACAAGCCCAAACAAACTACCTAACTGAGCGCTCGTGGATACCTGAGCGTGCTTGGGAGTCGAGTCTTTATCATTTATATACATACCGTTAGAAGGAATCCAAATATCGTTTTGAAATTTTCAGGGTGCATTCTTAAGATATTTTGTTAACGATTTATGAAATTTAAAAAAAAATATTTTTTTAAGCATCTAAAGTGGTTGCTTTAAGGAATAGGAATATCTTCCGAATTTCGTGAGATATAAGGAGGAAATCTTATTTTCTCTTACAAACTTTTACACCCCATTTTACCCCATTAAGAGTTGATTTTCGAAGAACCCATTCTTAGTGCACCTCTACACCTTCTAAGGAACATATCTTCCAAATTTCATGTTTTTATCTTCAGCGGTTTAGGCTGTACGTTGTCTATATGTCAGTCATGAAACTCTTATATATGTATAGATGAACAATAATTCTACCACTGTGTTATAAGAATTCTCTTATGTTTTAATATGACATAAAACTGGCCAGTATTTTTTTATTTGAACTGCTGTAGCTGCTCTTAAAAATATTGGTTTTTCCGAAAAACCTGCACCATCGCACAGCTGTTCGGACCTGCTTTTGATTGGCTCACCCAAGGTAGCAGCGCTTTACATACCAGAAGCGAGAACCACCGCTTTGCCTCATTATTTGAGACACTCCTCACCCTACAACTTTCTACCCCTCTATGTAAAACCGTGATCTGAACTCAATCTGAACGATTGAGTCGCATCTGCCATGATTTCAGTGCCGTCGACGCAAGCGTCCTACGAGCCAAAGGACGCGCACGGCTTCGACACCGATGCGATTACTCGGCGTTCGAAGTTTCACGACACCGACAGCATCGACGACGACGAGTGCTCGTCGTTGACCAAGAAACACGGCAAGATCTCACTGCGGCGAAGTTCCCTCGAAAGCGGCGCGGAGGCTGGCGGAAGCGACGCCAGCCGTTTGAGACGTCACAAATCCTTGGACGGCGGGGAAAAGGACAATTTGCGAAAGAACGAACATCATTACAAAAGCAAGAGTAAGAAGGATCCACGTCTGGAACGAAGGATACGCAACAAGGTGATTCGAGTGCGAAAGACTGGACATCGGGTGCGTTCGACTTGGGCGTTTACGCGCTTTTAGCATTTGAGTACCAAATGTCCGTTTGGAAGGTACCTATTGAATTATCATCTGTCCAACCGTTATCCTTTTGGATGGTTTTCAACTAGAAGGTAACTCTCGGGCTGACATTTGGTACACTTTCAGCCAAATTTTTGAAAATTGCTACTCTTTGAAAATTGCTACCAGTTCTTCGTGAGAATTTCTAAAAAATGGTGGTAACAGCTTCACGCAAATAGTTATCAGTTAATTTAGCAGCCCGATTTCTAATAAAATAACCTCTTCAACATAGTTTTTGATCCGAGGTACGGGATTTCTTTGAGTGTTCCTTTCGCGGAGGGCCATATTTTGTGGGCGCATAAGACAGGACCCTTTTGAATCATTAGTAGATGCCGGTGGTGCTTAATAAAAATGAGTTACAATTAATTATACCCAACGATAAACGGGAATGAAAATTTTTTCATAAATTTTGTAGATGTGGACATTTTTACATGTCCTTTGAGTTGACATTTTTTCTGAGTTTTATCATTAATATTTGTTTTTAAACATTCGGTGAACCCCTCTTTTTATTGCCGTTATGGAATCTTCAGAATTTTTAAATGCTTAGAGTAGTTTATATCAGATACCTACAGTTATTTAGTATATAAACTATCAGATAGAAATGTGGCCAGCATGCCATCTTCACAAAGTGCTGCGTAAATTAGACGATTGTTAAAGTCGTAATTTTTTGTTAAAAGTTCGGCAACTTGGCTTGAAATTTTACCACTATACTGGGATGTATTTTTACTTAAATGTAGACGAAAATCAGTTAATTGTTAGATATTTGGGTTCGTGAAAGGAATACCTTAAGGGAGATATCCGAAAATTTGAATTTTTTTTTCCAATTCATATCTTCATCACTACTATCTTCTATTAGATCGTAATCTTCATAACTTTCGATTTTATTGTTACTTATTTCGAACAACTCTTCAATAATTTGAAAACCAACAAAATCTCCTGCTGCACTCGCTATCTTGATACTAGTCATACCAACCCGAACGATTCGAGTTCTGTAAAGCCTAAAAGCTCGTCGAAGCGCGCGCAGTTCAACCCGAACGTGCTATAGCATTGCAAATAAGCATGAGCGCTGTAAGCGCGTAAGCGCCCAAGTCGAACGCACCAATTACCGCTCTCTGTTCTCTCCAATATATCTTTCTTTTATTAATATTTCGTTAGCTAGCACTATAGTACTTGGGGCACTTTACACTCCTTGATAATTGATTCGAGAGTGCCAAAGAGTATGTCAAAAAGAAGAAAAAAAAAAAAAAAACGTATTAAATAATTTTATCGTCGCAGGATCGACCGGCAATGGAGATTTATCGTCCGGGAATGGGACGATTCAGTAAGCAACGTTTGGAACGTGAAAAATCCATGAATGACGACAGAGCCTCGTTATCCCAAAGTCCAACTCCCGTTGGGGTCCCGTCCTCGTCTTGTTCCTCCAACAACGCGAAAGCTACTTGCAAACAGCAAGCCTCGCAACAGCCCACGTCGTCGTCACCCTCGAGCGAGGTGCGCTCGATGACGTTCAAACGCAGCGCGAGTCGCGATCTACCGTGAATGCAACCGAGAAAAACACGCAAAAAAAAAAAACAATGTAGAAAATGCCATTGAGACGAGCACTGTGTTCATCGTCGGCTCGATTTATCTTTTTCAATTAAAAAAACAAGGAAAAACAGATAAAGTTACCTTTGAATGGAAGAGAGATAAAAAAAAGCGTGTCAAGGACTCCGAGTCCGATCAGTGACGTTTGGACGCGGATTTCGAGAGCCTCGCGGACGTTCTTCGCGGCGTCATCTGCGAGGACGGTGTGTCTGTGATCGAAGCCTCGTACTGTCGGTTTCGCTTATTTCTCGTGGGCGTCGGTGTTGAAGGATCTACCGGCGTTTTTCTCTTTGACGAATTTTTCGCTGTTGACGAGAAAGTTATTTTGTATCGTCGCAAATTTGTAGGGCGCGGATAAACCCTAGCCTTCTGAAGACTCACGTGTGCTCGTCACTTTCCTCGGGGTCTTTCGTACTACGGGCTCCTCATCCTCGTCCGAGTCTGAACTCGATTTCGCAACTCGCAGGGAAGTGCCGTTTCGAGGTTTGCCTTTGCTCTTGGCCGGAGTTCTTTTGCCTACGGGCGAATCAACGTGGTGAGTTCTTTTGCCTACGGACGAATCAACGTGTTGAGTTCTTTTGACTACGGGTGAATCAACGTGTTGAGTACTCGCGCAAACGGGTCGCTCAACAGATTTTATTGAAATTTATCGCGAGAATGAGGAGAATTTTAGTCGTTGGCGTAGCCAGCATTGGGGAGGGGGGGGGGGGGGGCAAAAGGGACCAGCCTGACAAGAACTGGTTTTGTTCATAATCATCTTGTTTAAACATAAAATTTATGTAATAGTCGATAATCACGTAACATACATGAAATATGAAACCTGCTTTAATCACACGTTCGTGTTAACGTTAATGCTATTAACGTCTTGCAATATCTTTCAAAAACAATCGTTTAATTTTTAATCATTCTTTAATCCAGTTACCAGTCTTGAAACTTTACTTTCCGTAGGTACTCAATTAAATGAGTGTTAGTCTTCTATTTTTTTCTGCAAATCGGCCCAATACTTTTTCAGCTAGATTTTTCTGTTCAACAGTGTTATCCTACACATTGAGCAGTGACATGTGAGAAAATCGTTCCTGAATATTTTTATCCGTCTCGTGGCAGAAAAACTCCTCTCGCAGCCGGCGGAGATCTCTGGGAGCATTATTGATGCTTGGAAAAGTTTATATAAGTTAGGGCAAGACGCCTTTTTAAGGAATACCTTTCACGAACCGGAATATTTAACAATTAACTGATTTCCGTCTACATTTGAGTGAAAATACATCCTAGTATACTCGTAAAACTTCAAGCCAAGTTACCGAAATTTTAACAAAAAATTACGACTTTAAGAATCGTATAATTTATGCAACACTTTATGGAGATAACATGCTGGCCACATTTTTATCTAATAATTCATATACTAAGTAACTCTAGATGTCTAATATAACCTGCATTAAGCATGTGAAAAAATTCTGAAGATTCCATAACGACAATAAAAACAGAGGGTCATTAAATGTTTAAAGAAAATATTAATGATGAAACTTCGAAAAATGTGACTCGCAGAAGAATTTTCGTAATCGCGGCTTTTCGGTGAAAATGTAAAAATGTCTAAATCTACCAAATTTATGTGAAACTTTTAATTCCAGTATATCGTTAGGTATAATGATTGCTTATAACTTATTTTTATTAAGCGCCACTGTAATGACGCCAATAATTAAATGATAAGCTAATGATTCAAAAGGGTTTTGCTTATACGTCCACAAAATACGGCCCTCTGCGAAAGGAACATCAAGTTTTCTCCTAGACGGATCACATTTGGGGCAAACGAAGAGAAAAACGTTGATCGTCCTTCAACAGAGCCGAAGGTGTTTCTTTTCTTTTTTTTCGAAATATCAGCCGTCTCGGAGAACAATGGGAATCTGCAAATCAGCTATCTCTCTCGCATTCGTGGCCGCTCGTTCGGTGTGACACATACTTCCATAAATTGTCAGCATTTATCTTATCATCTTTAAATTGAAGTATGTTTTTCATTACCATCGCTTCAGCTTGTAAAGCTGCCGTAACAATTATTAAGATTTCTCTATAGTTATTGATGAAATCCTCTCCATTCTTCGTATTCAATTTCAAAAATGCATTAACGGGACCAGCTAACGCTAGATTCTCAAATCAGGGTTTTAGACTTACAATGATATTATCTACTATTTGATAGTAAATGTTAATATTTCAGTATTCTTTCGGTTGTGTATCCGCTGGCAAATCTAAGTAAACTGTACGCGCCCAAGTTGAACGCACCCTAATTCTGTTGCTTATTCAAAATGGCCGACTTGACAGCAACGTTGTCACGTGTCGTAGCGCGCTTCATCGTTAAACGCAAATTAGCTAAAATGTTCTGTTTTATTTCAAGAACTAGCTTTTACCCGCGACTTCGTCCGCGTAAATTTCTGATATAAACTTTGTTTGACTTTAAACGGCGAAGGTTAAGTTGGTCTGTTTATCTATGACTTTTCTGATTTCGCCAACTTAAATTAACGCAGGACTTCTTTTTTAATTAATTCATTTTTCGAAAATATGTATATGAAGTTATAGTTATGACGCGTGATTTCCTCCGCGTGGAATCTATGACGCTGTGGGAGTGTAAATATCTGATTCCTTTTCAGAGCATTTCCTTATAAACAATATTTTTTGTTTTTTTTTTATTGGATGGCACAAATATTACCAGGCCTGTGGGCGAACTTACGCGTGAGCAAGCTACGTAAAATTGACCGTGGGAGAAACAATCTTCTCTCAAATCTAACGCACAGAAAAAATTGACGTGCATTGTGTGTCAGTCAGTCAGTCAAGGAACAGTTTTATATTTTAAGAAAAAAAAAAAACAAAATTCAAATTCAACCTTGTCGAATTTTGGAAAAGGCTGAAATATGTGTTGCATTATTTGCATTGTAGAGTATTTATGCCAAATTTCAAGTAGAATCGACCAAAAAAATATTATTCTCTACACCAACTTTCCCACCCCCTTGCAACCCCTTAAGGGTGAAATTTTGGAAAATATTGGAATACATGTTCCATTAAAAGTATTTATGCCTTTCTTCAAGTCGATCCAACCAAAGAAATATGTTTTTCAACACAAACTTTTCTACCTCATTGCAGCTCCTTGAGGGTTGAATTTTTGAGAAATGCTGAAATACGTGTTTTATTAATTTTATTGTAGAGTATTTAAGCAAAGTTTCAAGTAAATCCGACCAAAAAAATATTTTTTCCCATAAAAACTTTTACACCCCATTTCACCCCCTGAAGGACCGAATTTCAAAAAACCTTTCTTAGTGCACCTCTACACCCTCTAAGGAACATATGTACCAAATTTCATGTTTCTACCTTCAGTAGTTTAGGCTGTGCGTTGTCTGTCAGTCAGCCAGTCAATCAGTCACGGGACAGTTTTATATATATAGAAACTCCACTCTTCTTTGAAATTATTTATAAAAATGTCAAGAAATTTTCCCGCCTATTTGTATTCAATTCTTAACATTTTTTATTATGTTGCGAGAGTCGTATCGAAGTCATAGCTTTTGCTATGTCGCCCGTGTATAAGAGCGTAACTTCGATAATTAATTGCTCAACAATCGTGCAGACGAATTGCTTGAAATTTAGCATGGAATCGTAACACCTGTTCGTAAATATCCTCAATAAATTTCAGCAAATTCTTAACATTACGCGATAGCTGAGCAACCTCTGAATAAAAATTCTCGATTATTTGACTTTCATTATTTTTTATCGATTTTTTTTCTGAGAGCGGTTATCGGGCTTTCTGGCTACACCAATGATTGCAGTGTCCAACTGCGACATTCCCAGAAGTTCTATCCTCTCTCGTCGAAGTACATTTACCATTGGCCGGTCTATTCTCGTTATTGCCGCGATCCTCTTCCTCTTCCTCCTCCTCATCCTCCCCATCATCGTTGTCATCTTCGTCATCCTCCTCCTCGCTACTGCTGTTTCTTCGTGATTTTTGTCTGCGCGATTGTTTTCGAGGTTTCGGCACCGGAGGCGGTGGCATCGCTTCGCGATCGCTCAGCGGCTCTTTTGGCTCCTCCGTCGTCTCCAACAAATCTTTTATCTTCTCCTCGAGCTCGATGCACGCAGCTTTGGCCTCGGCCTTCTTCTTCGTCTGTTCGATTATCGTTTGCAGTGACTTCAGTACCAATTTGTGATGTATCTTGTCCTTGAGAAGCGGCAGGCTCTCCATCAATCGTCGTATACCTTTTGATCCGATCGTAACGTTAAGACAAAAGTGGGTAGCATCGGTTTTTTTTTTTCGAATCGAAATTACGCCCTCGTGTACTCACTCTTTCCGCTGAACTGAAGAAGCGAGAGACAGTAGGATAGATCGCGCCACTGGCGTTCGGTTGTTGCCAGAATGAAACGCGAGCACAGCTTGTCGATTATCGTGTCGATTTGTCTCTCTTTTTGCATAAGACCCAGAATGTATCTGTTCCCAAGATTAGAAAGAAAAAAAATGACAATTAGCAACTACGCGATCACTTTTCACCACAGTACGAATTCCGAAAGAAGTTGGCTTACTTGAGAATGTCGCGGAAGTCATTCTCCTCGAGATTCAATTCGGGATCGGTGAGCCGCGACAGTATGTCCGGCATTACGTTGTACAGCGCGTTACCCTTGTTCGACAAATCTTTGAAAAATTGCTTCGTATCCGCGCGAATTTGCTCGTTGGTGTCTATCAAACTCAGGGCGAGCCCCGATACTTGACCCTTGACACGAATCATCTCTCGCATTATCAGATTCGACAACATTCTCACGCAGGTACTTCGAACCTTTACGCTGTCGTCGCGAAGTCTGGAAGAAAAAAAAACAAAACAAAGGTCGTCGAGTGCTTTGTGGCTATGTGCATAATTATTATATTCAAACATGGCTCGATTGCCTTTGAAATTGTATCGAATTGTTGTGTTTGTTGAATAACGGCATCATTTTACGTAATCATCTCTCGAATTTCGTCAGAAATATGGCGGACAGAAGCTTGTCGAGTAAAAAATGTTTTTTATTTTAATTATTTTTTTGTTTCAATGATATCGTATTATTTGTGGAGATTATCTAAATAATATTATTTGACCTTTAGATTAGTTAAATAGTCTTACGAGTCCTCTACCGTATCTAGATAATGTTGTTTGTCATCTAGATTAGCTAGATAATGTTATTTATCTCTAGTTTAGCTAATGTTGTTTGTTCTCTAGATTAGCTAGTTGATGATATATGTCCTGTATATTAGCGAGATAATATTATTTGTCCTCTAGATTAACAACATAATGTTACTCGTCCTCTAGATTAGCTAGATAATGTTATTTGTCCTCTAGGTTAGCGAGATAATGTTATCTGTTCTCCAGATGAGCGATATAATGTTATTTGTCCTGTGGATGATCCAGATAATATTATTATCGTCCAGATGATTCAGATAATGTTATTTATCGTCCAGATGATTCAGATAATGTTATTTATCCTGATGATTCAGATAATGTTATTTATCTTCCAGATGATTCAGACAATATTATCCAACGTCTAAATTATTGGCATTATATTCCGTACCGTTTACATTATCTAGATAATGTTAATAATATTATCTAGATTACCTGTTTGATATTAACACTTCGTCTGTAGACGTTTTTCCGGTAGCTTCCGGCTGTACACCTGGGTATTTTAATTCCTGCCGTTTGTTCACCCAGTAAATGCATTCGAAAATTTTTGCAAAAACTCATGCTAGTGTTCGAAACATTCAATTTAATATATCAATCATAAAATTCTAGAAAAATAGATGTTGTCATATATTTTTTGTTAAATAAATGAAGCAACTCTGTAGAAAAGTCGTTTTGGCTCGGACACGAAATACCCAGGTTTACAGACAAAGTGCTCAATATTACCTGCATACCATCTATTATCTAGATGACCTATCTACCTAAACAAGAAATTAGAGGATTTCCATTCTCATCCCCATTGGCTACAACACGCAAAGCACTCTGAGAAGGATCTACGCGTCGAATGATTGTTTGACAGATGACAAAATACTTTTCCGAAGCTCACCTGCCGTAAATATGGCTGGTCCAAGGTTCAACCTGATTGGGAAATCTCGTGGTCAAGTCGCAAAGGCCAACGAGAACGTTCGCCCTGATTGACGGATACGGGGAACGTTCCATTATGGTCACGAGAAGCTGAAGCGACTCGACGCAGAAGGACGAGCTCACCGTCATCATTTTGCTCAGGGCCAAAACTCCCCAGGCTTGCAACTGCTCGTCGTTGTATTTTTCTGGATGACGACAAACGTCCAGTACGAGCGGCCTGCCAATCCATTGACATACGTTTAATTTTTTTTATTACTGTTAAAAAAAATGTCTAAATTCTTTCGCCACGTGGATTTTTTTTTCGTACGTACACAAATTTAGCGAGGATTCCACTGCCTGTGACGATGTCATTTTCAAGTGCGGCTATCACGAATTCAGCGTCCGTGTCGTCCGCCGTTGCGCCCTCCAAAGCTTCTTCCCCGTTGGCCTCGCTAGTCGTACTGTTTGCTTGCTACAAAACAAATGACATTTTATTTTGGTGAAAAAAAATGTAAAGGTACGGAAGCTGTAGTTATCATATTGTATCTTAGACGTGCCTCTTTATTGCGCAAGGTCTGTCTTGCGCTCGCGGGCGTCGAAACGCGTCTTCCAATGGACGTTGACGGTGTCGAGGTCGGGTTTAATCTACCGTTCGCCGGAATTATCGTCTGTGAAGCTTTGCGGCCCTTTCTCAATTCTCGTATCGTGTTGCGTCTCTTTAATTCCTTGTAAACTGCGTTATCTAAATGAACCATTTGTCGTATGGCCACGTGACCTACTATGTACAACAATCGCGACAACAAATGAGCAGTAGGGCCGTTCGTTTGACTGGGACTATCCTCCCGAGGCTCGCTACCCGTCTCCCACCTTGGCTCGTTGAACAAATTGCTCTTCCCCGTTACGTCGAGCAACACGTCCCTCATCAGTACGTCCGGCTTATTTGCGAGCTGAAAATTATTCACAAATTTCATGGAGCGATATCACAAATTGATTTATTCGCCAAATTATTCAATACGTTATTATGAAAGATTGAATTTTCTAAACATTTCGGTTGAAAATTCATCAAAGCGAAAATATGAATTTAATTATGAATAAAAGTAATTTTTTTAGTAAATTATACTTTGCATTTATTGAAAAAATAAAAAAAATTTGAATAATTTAATTTTATATGAGCTTTCTTTTATATATTAATGATATTAACATTTACGATATTATTATAATATTATCAGTCGAAATTTTCTAAGGATAAATTTTAATTGAATTATAAATGAAATTATTTTTTAGTAAACTGGACGTCAAATTTGATTTTAAAAAATGAAAAATTTCCATAGTTTTCTCTGAGCTTTCATTTATTTATTAATAATATCAACAAATAACATATTACAACAAATCAAACTTATTAAATATTCCAGATTGAAATTTATAAAAGGGAATACACGAATTGAATTATGAATAAAATTAATTTTCAGTCAATATGTTTGGGTTTAGATAAAGATTCTATATTAAATTTATTTAAAAAAAATGATATTAAAACAATCTATTTAAATTTCGAAGTTTAAATTGTAGCCTCATTGATATTGCGCTATGCGTCACTCACGTGATATATGGCGTTTATCGCGTCCGTCACGAAAGAGACGTATCCGTCGTCCTTCGTACTCGTAAAGTAGTCCTGAATGAGCGAGACAATTTGTCGAAACATTTCATGATCATTTGGATATCTGGAAGTAAGAAAAAATAAGCATTGCATAAAATGTGAAAATATAATACGAAGTGTCTAAAGAAAAATCACTTTGTTTCCAGTGACTAGATTTCGGCCGAGTCCTAACAATTGAATTTATTATACCGACCTTAAAGGCGTTTTTTCCGGATCGTTGGAGCTCTGTTTGATTCTCAGTAGCGCTCTGCACGTGTCTCGCGCCAGGAGCAAATCTTCCCTGGCTCGTGGTCCGAGACCGACGCTGATCAGAACATTGAGATTACCGTGGGTGAAAAGGCTGGGCTCGGTGGTTGCTGCCATTGTCAGTAGAACGAGCGCTGCTCTGCTCTCCTCCGGTCGCGTATCGGGGATCTTCATTGAGAACTTTTCCCACATGATCTACGGACGAAAAAAAAAGTGGTTGGAAAAACAGGTTGAAAAAGGCGATGCAAAAGTAAAGAGCATGCGGTATGGCGTGAAGGGAGATAAAAACCTGAATTTCCTGAGCTCCAAGCTCTTCGTTCGTCCGCCAAGTTACGATCAGCTGACTCAGTGCCGGGCTCTGACCGGGTTTCAGATCCCGCAAAAGATCGATAAGACCGTTCACGGAATTCAAGGCTTTCTGTCTCGTCGACTGGTTGGCCTCGATCTTCTGAAGATAAATCTCCTTGTAGATATTTGCGACGTTATTGCGCACCGATTGGTCGCGACTCAGCACTTGAAAGAGCGCCTTTTGTACACCGTTACGAGCATTCGTAACGCCGAACTGACACGCCGTGCCGAGAAACGTGCAAGCCTCAACGGCGTCACCCGCCGCTGTCGAAAAGAGCAATGTTTCCGCCACCGGTATTGCATTTTCCAATTGTTTCGCGAAGTCCAGACAATTCTGCGGTGAATGGAAAAATCCCAAGATACGTATCAAGTAGATTCCCACGACGAGTAAAAACTTACTTCTTTTTAAATTTATTAAAATAAAGTATCCATCGAGATTCGTGACGTGTAGGAAAATAAAGCTAGTACTACTACTGATGGCCAGATAAAAAACAGTTTTCTACAAAAGTTACGTTTTGTTTTATGTCGATTAAAAAGTCGCTATAGAAATTTATGTTTCCATTTTAGAAAAGGTGACCTTGTCGCCTTGAGAACTTTCACTGAATTTTTGGTCTCTTTAGATCTTTTTCAAGTCTGACCCTCTATTCGAGACTAGCGCGACTCACCGTAAGATATTTAACCAGTCTTCGTTGAGTCTTGAGCTCCTCTTTGCGCTTCTTCAAATTTTTGCTCCGGGTGGATTCTTCCATCTCGTTCGGGCCGATTACATCGGCCCCCGCGTTTGACGTGACGTTTTTCTGACCCGTGTCTTCGGACTCCACGAATATCTTGAGTAAAAACAGGAAGAAGCAGTTTTCCTTAGCCTCGAGAGTCATTTTCGACATGTCCGGTGCGTCCGGCAGATTGCCACATATTTTCTTGAGATACGCGACAGCCTCACGAACTTCTCCGGCTAGAAGCAACTGCCGAACTTTTTCAAAAGCCTCGTCCTCGTGGATGCTGTTCCTGCTGTTGGATTCCTCGCCATCGTCGTCTGTGAAGCGTAAAACGTCGTAATGTGTTAGGATATGAATTGTTTTCCAAAAAACATTGGCTGCATGCGCAAGACGAGCACCGCGTAGCCTTCGTATTCTTGTCGGCTTTGTCAAAAGCTTTGCGATTATGCTTACAATATTGTGATAAATTATCAAAGTTAAAATCGTGCCTCAATTGGATTTAATTTGTTTCCATTAAATCAATTGGTCTGGCGAAAGACGGCAAGAAGTTTTTCCTTTCAGTAAAGTGAAAAAAAGTAAAATTCCCTTAAAATGTATATTTTTGTTTGCTTGTAATTTTGTTATAAGATGAGAAAAATGAAGTTATACAACTGCTTTTATTAAAATTGAACAAACATATATTGTTGCTGTACCACTAATAATAAATTTGTTTTCAGAAATGAGCATAATTAAAAAAAAAAACGGCGTTGAGAGTATCACTCACAATATTAATTTTCAACCTCAAACTCGATCTAAGGGAAAACTGTTGATATCTGCTAAACACATGAGGGGTATATGTTACAAAGGCGCCAATATTTTGACCCGATTATTTGAAAAATCGCGGCACTCCGTACCATCTTCTTCCGAATCCTTCGCAAGAGTTTCGCTTATAGCTTTCCGTATATCGGGCAGCAGTGCGTTCCACAGTTCGACTCTGTCGGTATCGCCGCGAGTGCTCAAGCTCGCCACGGCGACTTTGAGCTCCTTGAGCTTTGCGATCGCCTCCTCGAGTTGTTTGGCGAGGCTCGCCTGGTCGAGCTGCGACATAATAGAATTCGGTTATTCGGCTAGCTCACAAATGTATCTGTCGAGTGGTAGGAGCGAAACGAGTGTACCTTGGCGGCGAAAGGATTGCCCTGGAGCAGAGCCCTCAACAATTGAAGAGCTTGCTTGCGCACGTTGGCGCTTTTGTCCTCGAGACGAAGGCAGGCGGCGGTCAGTAGGCGACACTGTCGCTGGAGCGGTACCGCACCCTGGCAACAGAGACGTTGCCATATCTGCAAGGCCTTGGACCTCACATAGGCGTTGTTGTCGAGCACATGTTCCTCGAGATTGTGCAAGCAATCGTCTCGCTTCCCGCGCTTCTCCTCCTCGAGGTCGTCGCCCGTCAGTGCACCGAGTACGACGGCTCCGAGAACGCCGAGGACGCAATTTCTCATTGCGTAATGCTGGAGATTGTCGAAGAATTAATGATCCGAAAGCGTGAGAGAAAAGGACTGCCAATACTCGGATGGATGACCAAATAACAATACTCCGGGTCATTGGCGTAGCCAGGATAGGAGGGGAGGCAGCAAAAATGACATCGAACCAAATTAATTAAAGTTGAATAATTGGGATCGACAACCGAGGCGGCAAGCGGTTGAACGCGAATAGGGCTCCGTGAATATAATTGGCGAGAAAAGTCATCGCTCTTTCGAATTACCTCGTTCGCTAAGTGCTCCGTTATATCGTCGAGGATGGGAAGCACGAGATCGGGCCTCGAAGTCGCGATAGTCTCGAGGAAAATCGATATATTACGGGCATCTGATTCACCGGGTTCGCTCTGGCCAATCTCGCAAACAGTCTCTTTTATAAAACTGACGCATCCGGTCGTCGCCACCATGTGTACCACGCCCGCGGCCAGAGGCGCTGCGAGACTGTCGCATAATTTGACCAGCTGCGTGCATCGAATTATCACGATACGTTAAATAATTAACAACCGAACAAAAAAGCCGAAAATATTGATAATTATCAAATTAAACGCACCTGAATTATTCTGACGACGCAAGTTATTCCCTGATTGTATCGTTTGATCAGAGTACCTAAAATCTGTTCAATTTTTTTCTGTTAATATCAGTTCTAACTCCGTGAACAACTAGTTTCTTGGAGTGGATAACGAAGAAATGGATGACTCGCCTCAAAAATTGTTTCCCTCAGATGTTTCTGCCTGGTGTCCTTGCTCTGCTCCAGCACTTTGTAACAGAATTGGGTCAAGACCCTGAAGAACAATTACGGTCACGTTAAATGGAGTTTCATCATTCGCTTTTTTTTCTTTCACCTTCATGGAGAAAGGTTTCTTCTAGGGATTTTTTTTAATCGACATTTCGAAACGTAATGCATTTCGGTCCTTTAAAATTTAAGGTATTCCTTTAACAAATACGAATACTTAACAATTAACTGATTTTCGTCTACAATTAAAGGGTTACGTGGGGTTGAAAATTTCAAAAAAATTATTTTTCTTAAATTTTATTATCTAATAGTACAATATGTCTAGAATATTCTCCCAAAGTTTTAAGTCAATCGGAGTAAAAGTCTAGGAGAGAGAACCTTCGGGAATTCCCCCCGGTGGAAAAGACCGGCCGGGAGCGACGCAGGTATACGCATTTGTCTCAAAACACTATTTTTGAAGTCGGTGGACACGATTTCTCAAAAACTAATGCACCGATCTTATTGAAATTTTGTACACTTCTTCAAAATAGCATTGACTAGTGATTGAACGAAGGTTTTTTTTTCGATTACAACTAATTTTACAAAGCTATACGTAGTGTAAATTGTACCAAAAATTGAACTATTTTGCATACAACTTTGCCAAAAATTCAAAATTCAATTTTTTAAAATCCTTCGTTTAGTCACGAGCTATACTTAACTACTAACAGAAAAAATTTGGTTTTTTAATTTCAGATAAAGCTATCATGAGTTATCCTGACCACCACGAGGACACTTTTTTTTTAGGGGTCTCCGGAAACCTGGTCCCACCGGCTGAATTTCCCAAATTTTTGGACGAAATTTTTTTAAAATATTGTTGAAATATTGCTCCTTTATGTACTTAACATTTTGAATAAAGTAATTTATATATTATATTTTTAAAAAATAGAGAAAATATGCTTTTTTTTTGGCTCGAAACCCACGTAACCCCTTAAGTAAATGCCAGTATACTGGTAAAATTTCAAGCCAAGTTACCGAAATTCTAACAAAAAAATTCGACTTTAAAAATCGTCTAATTTATGCAGCACTTCATGGAGATGACATGCTGGCCATATTTCTATCTGATAATTTATATACTAAATAACTCTAGATATCTGATATAAATTGCTCAAAAGGATGTCAAATTTATGAAGATTCCATAACGACAATAAATAACAGGGGACCACCGAATGTTTAAAGAAAATATTAATGATGAAACTTAGAAAAATGTGACTAGTAGAAGAATTTTCGGAACCATGACTTCTCAGAGGACATGTAAAAATGTCTAAATCTACAAAATTCATACGAAATTTTTCATTCCAGTTCATCGTTGGGTATAATAATTGATTGTAAATTTATTTTATTAAGCGCCACTATAATCTACTAATGACTCAAAAGGGCCCTGGCTTATGCGTCCACAAAATACGGCCCTCCGCGAAAGGAATACCTTAAAGACTGACGTGCCGCCAATTAAAATTCGGACGCGTTCATAGAGAGAGCATTGCGTCAAAAAGATAGAGCGAAATAAATCCACGAAGAAGCGATGTGCAAGTTTTTGTCTCACGGTCTTTGTGAAATTCTAGACTCACGTTATGAAGAGATCCTCCACGATTGGGGGAGTCCACAATTTGTGCAGCGGCAGCTGCAACCACCTGTATATGCATTCGAGAGCTTTTTGCTTCCCGATGTCCCATTCTTCCTCGGCGTCCGATCTCTTTGTAGTTTTCTTTTTCTGCAACAATACAAATCATGGTCAGCAAGCCGATTTTAATCCTCGATGATATTCATCCTTGGAACGTCCACTCTCTCTGTCTCTCTCTTTCTCTCTCCTCAGTACAGTTGAAATATCGAAAAGTTTGATTATGCCTCACCTTTCCAACGTTGTCCCTGTCGCTGGAATTCTTGTTGGTGTAATCCTCGATATAGCAGGCGAGCGAAGACAAAAGATAGGCATACATTTTATTAATGCAAAGATACGTCGCTCTATCCTCGGCCCTTATGTCCATACCTCCATCGAACAGGCGTTCCATTTCGTCGATCAGCGCGCCGGTAGCTGCGTAGCGTTTCCAACAAAAATACGAATCTTTAATTATTGAAGAAGTTTCCCTTGCCCGTGTCTCCGTCCAACCTGTCTGTACCGTCTATCTTTGTACAAACTTTGTTTGGGTTCGATTGATCCACAAAAAAATTAATTCTGCATTTGTTCAAGTACCGTTCAGAATTCTGTCAAAGGCGCGCTGCATCTGCGAAAAATGTACTTTGCTCCCATGTACGATGACTGAGAAGAAAGTGTCGAAGTGATCGAGTATGAATTGTGGTCCATTCTGATTGAAAGCAGGCTTCGAGGCTGAGAAACAAACGAGCGTCGTAAGATCACAAGATAAATAAGTAAATCAAATATATGGAATGAAGGGAAAAAAAAGTTAAGAATAACAAACCGACCGGAAGTCGTTGAATTCTTAATCGAAAATAAAATAAAAGCTGAAAGAATTTTACCAGCGAGGGCCTGGACCATTCCACTGGGTGGAACAATGTCCTTGACCGAGTATATGCTAGCTCGTGATTCCAGCAATTCATTCTTGTCCAACGGTATAATAAATTCTTTCACTCCTGACTCGTGCATTGTCGCTGTGTCGATGCGCTTTAGCTGGGGAAATAAAAATTCACGCACGAATTAACCAACGCTCGAACTGTTTCTTTGTTTTGATGTCCCACGCGCCAACTTGCAACCCACAAATATATACACATATATATATATATATATACACGGAAATGTATATGTATTATACCGGAGCGCGTACTCTCTAAATAATTGCACTTTGATACGAATATTTCGGCTCTTAGATTCTCATTGACGCGAGAGTGAGCGTCTTCGGATAATATTTTGATCGTATTTGTGGTAAAGGAATCTCCGAGTCTTCGCGCCGACGACAACAAGCGTCCATTTTTCCATCAACGGCGAAAATATTTAAAATCACTGTTGCCAACTTGATGTTGATCGTTAGGCACGCCAACTTGCGGCAATGATAATTCACCTCCGCCATTTTGTCACTGGTTTTCCCTATGCGTGGGGTGGAGTCCAAACTCCGTACTTTGGAGCGACCGCAAAGTTACCAAAATCGAGTGTTCTGTTCCGAGCTCTGTATTCGTTGAACATCGTACCGATCTATCGTCACGCACCTCGTGGCCGTAGATCGAAATGAAAAGATCACGTTAAGCGAACGGACCTCGCCACTGGCGTTTTCAGACCTGTATGTAAGCCCGTGGATCGGACCCCCTGGGTACCATGGAGGCTAGAGTAGGACTCCGAACTCTTAAGGCCCCTCTACACTACTCGCGAAGTTAATCGAAGTTGGGCGAGTCGGGCGCGACTTCGGTCCTTTGACTCGGCCCAAAATACCGACACCGATCGGAAGTCGCCCGAAGCGAAGCAAAGCGAGGCGAAGAAGCACGAAGTGCCTCTCTACACTCTCGTCCTCGCCCAACTTCGATTAACTTCGCGAGTAGTGTAGAGGGGCCTTTATGGAGAGATTTGAAAAAAATGACCACGGAGGCTAGAGTAGGAGGAGTCCGAACTCTTATGAAGAGATTTAAAAAAAGTGACAACAAAAACGTGGGCAAACAGGGATGGCGCCACTATCGCTAAGACCTCGAGAAGTGAGCTGCGTGTGACAGAGACCGACAAATAAATCATGAAAAGTGAGCTGTGTATGAGGCAGAATGATACTTGAGAAGTGGGCTGCGTGCGCGGAGATGCAAAATCAAATATATCATAGACTCTGCAAATGTGTAATGATAGAAGAATATTTTTAATATAGCAATGCACAATGAACAATGTGTATTAATTGCACAATTAACGATGAAAAATGTCGTAAATAATAAAAATGCAATACGTCGTGATAGAAAAATATTTTTATTATAACAATGTTTAATCGTACAACGAACGGTAGAAAATGTCTTGAATAATACTGATGCTTTTTTTTTCTTGAATCAATTTTTATTTTCTCAGGTAATTACGGCGGTAAATTAATCCCTGCTGTCAAAGAACAATGCTTTGCGATCTGTTTATATTAAAACTCGCAATCAGCGAAACGGTAACGCGATAATTCTAACAATAACATATTTGAATGAAAAAAAAAAGAAAATCACACAAAAGAAATTGCAATTACTCATTGCCGCAAGAAATTTAAAAAATTGTCCAGCATTTATTTTCCGATTTGAGAAAAACACCGTAATAAAAATATAAAGTCGAAGCGATATTGCTTGCTTTAATGTTTTCAAGATAAAAACATGCTTTAATGTTTTACAGATAAGATATCTGTGTCCTCTTGTCAACATCAAGGCCAATTTGTCTCGAAAATTCGATTCTAAAAATCCTCAAATTGTTCGAATATTGTGTGTATATTATCGTATTTGCTGGTATTTGCCATGGAGGCACGGATGCGTATTCGATCCTCTTCCATCTCTCTTACACGAAATGCATACGTAGCTCACTTCTCGAATTTTTAGCAATAGTAGCGCCATCCCTGTTTGACCACGTTTTTTTAGCCACTTTTGAGATACACAGTTCGGACCCCTCTACTCTAGCCTCCCTGCCTCGTACCCTAACCTCCACAATGGACGTACCCGGAGAATTTATTTACGCCTTTCTGACGTCTCGTACAATAAAATTGCGCGAAATATCGTGTATCGATGAGCAAAACGATTTCATAAGATAAAACTTCGACGAGCTTTCCCGGGTGTACGCTTTTATGTGATATTCAGGTACGGCAGCCCGTCGCCCGGCCCTCAAAGCGTCCCAAAAATGGATAACATTGAATTATTATTTTTCGATACTTTTTCCCACGATATATCAGAGGTACGTTGAAGAGAAAAAATTCTTAATTTACAGCCGAGTGAATGGTTGATTGGAGTATGAAATAATTCCATCAAGTTGAATTTCTCCTTCGCAGGAACTCAACCTAGATTTGGTACAATTTCCGAAGCCCGTGTACATAAGTGAGGTTAGGATAATTCCGCTGGGCGCGCGTGTACAAGCGGACTTTCCCGGTGGCGTCCGATTGGGGTGAGTGTCATCCGTTACCCTAATATCCCAATCCACCATTGTAGAAATCTCCAATAATCCAGGAGTTCACGTTATTCATCCTTTGTTTTTCATCGGGTAGAGCGACGAATCCGTCTCAATTCGAGATCGAATTTTTCGTGAATGATCTGAGCAAGCCTGGCGCGTCGACCTTTGAATCCCTGGGTGGATTGGAGTACAAGCAAAACGTTCACATACAATTGGAATGCGAGAGAAAGCAAATACCAACGGACGGTCTGGTCCTGCGCGGATGGTATACCACTATCACCTTGGCTGTGTATGGCTCTCTGACCAAATCGCTGAGCAGTCCTCAGGAGATAACGAGCACTTCAGCGACGGTGACATTGCCGGCCGGAGGGGCAGAGCAAGCGACAGAGAGCGTGGCACCAGCTCCTGAACCGCCGCAGGATTGGTACTTCGAGAACGCGACAACCGCGGCAGCCACTACAAACGTTAGTTGGAACTCAGGAAACCAAAGAAAAGATAATACTTACTGCGCTCATGTGGATTGGCGGTGCTGTGACACATTCGGCTTGAACTGTGCACGCTTCGGAGAGCTTACACTTTCCATAAACTGGATTGTTCGTGTTGGCATTATGAGTATCAAAATAGCAGACACAGTAAAAGCTTTTCTTGGATTTCAAATTATTAACGAGTTGTCCGAAATAATTAACAATGAAAGTGATAATGATAAAGATTACGATCTAATCGAAAATAGTAGTGATAAAGAGAAGAAATATGCCATTTTTTTCTATTTTTGGATATCTTAAGAAGAATCCCGGACCTCGGAACCAAAACTATGTCGAAGAAGTAATTTTATTCATAATAGGGTCCCCAAAATTGACTCAAAACAATTTGCGTGACGCTGTTGCTGCCATTATGCCGGAATTTTCACAAGGAACTGGCAACCCAGGTAGCAATTTTCAAAAAGTTGGCCAAAAGTCAATTAACAGTGTACCAAACGTCTGCCAAATGTTGAACTGTTCGAAATAATTAACAATGAAACTGATAGCGATAAATACTACGATATAATAGAGAATAGTAGTGATAAAGATTACGATCTGATAGAAAAAAGTAGCGATAAAGAGATAAAACGGGACATTTTTGTCACTTTTTGGATATTTCCCTTAAAAAAAATCCCGGACCTCGGATCCAAAACTATATGGAAGAAGTTATTTTATTAGAAATAGGATTCCCAAAATTAACTTGAAACAATTTGTGTGAAGCTGTTGCCATTATTCAGAAATTCTCTCAAGGAACTAGTAACCCAAGTAGCAATGTTCAAAAAGTTCACATAAAAACGGTAACTTCAAGGCGGACATTTGGTACCAATTAATACAACTTCTGGACAACTATTTTGAAATTTTTACCTGAGAAACCATTGTGTTTGCTGTGCTCACGTGGCGTTAATTTCGAAAATAAGCGCGCTTTTAACGTTCACGGTTTTGCTCCTCTACCTCGCTGGAAGAACCGTTTGTGAGCACAATTTCGCAGCGGTAATAACGTCACCCGTGACGTCAAACGTGCTTCTTTAAGCGCGCACAGTGCCAAGTCGAACAACGTGAGCGACAATCACAAATGCGGAAAGCGTGTAAGCGCTCGTTGAACGACGAAATGACCGAGCGTTCTGTAATTTTTTAGCAGGAAACGTGCGCCGCCCAGGCGCCATCGCCAACGATCCAACAGATTCAGACGGTCGAGCCGACGCAGCGAGTCGCGCCATCGGAGCCTGCGAAGTCGGAGCCGACGGCGCGATGGAGCGGCGACGAGGCTGCGTCCGCGTCGTCCGTTTCGCGCAAAACTCCCAAGCGTCCGTCCTCGCCGCCCTCCGAGTCACTGGTGTCTCTCAGTCCGGAGTCGATATCGGCGGAGGAGGAGGAGGATCGTACAGAGCGAGAGCCCGTGGAGGCGGCTTCATCGACGGTGGAGCCTTTCGAGCCGATTCTCTCGGACGAGGAGTTAATGACCGACGACGTAGTACCAGCTGTTACCTCGATTGATTATCAGGCGTGCGAGACTCTTCAGGCGGACAATCTCTACGGGATAAAGCCGCCCGATCTTTTGGAGCTGGAGAAATTTCCAGTCGGCGTACTTCAGGACGCGTCTAGTCACGAGGACTCGGCATTGGAGAAGATTCGCGAATTGATACGCTCGTTGTCGAGATCGACGTCGAATTTCAACGCGGCGCCCGGTCAGGAGAAGGAAGCATTCGTGCACAATTGCGAGTCGCTCTGTTCGCTTCTCGCTTCGGTGAATCGTTTGGAAATCGAGGATATCCATGATTGGACGGATATCGTGAATGCCTCGTTGGATCTCGAGCTGGCGCGCGGTCAGCCCCAACCCGCTTACAAAGTGCGTCACGTTAAGGTTGGCGTTCGACTTGCCGAGGCCTCGTGTTCGCTCCTCGGTGGTCCGGAGATCCTCCTCAAGGTAGCCGCACCTCGGAAACTCTTGGAGCTCTGTACCCGCGAGAACGTGGCGCTTCCGGTGAAACTCGCGGCTCTTCGAGCCCTCGATGCTTCTCTTCTGAGTCCTCGAATCGTTGAGGAATTTCTCAAACCCAACGGCAATCTTTATCGTCTCACTCTCGAAATGCTGGACGAGGCGAAACTCGCGAGATTGAAGTACGCTCTCGCCTCGATGCTACGTAAGATTCACGTTTACGAGCTGCTCGAGGAATTTCATAACGACGTCGAGCGCGTTGACGAACTGTCGTTGAACGAGTTGACGCAAACTTACGTGTGCGCGACGACCTTGATGGCACAGCCGAGGCGTCAATTGCCGGCGTGCAAACAGATGGAATTCGAGCGTGAATTAACGAGGAATCCGAGGCGCCATCTAATCGCGTATTTCGAGCATCACGCGTTGACGCGCCGTCTATTGCTGGTGCTCACGTCACCGAGATCGAGTCGAGCGCTGATAGCCGCGACGCGGAGATTCCTCATGCGTCTAGCGGACACTGGTGAGGGCCTCCTGTATCTGCTGCGAGAACCAGAAGTCACGGCGGCCATATTAAGAGCTATGCGATACGAGAAGCCCGGTTCGGGTTGCAGCCTTGCTTGGCGTTTGCAAGTGGTTCAGTGTCTGGTCGCTCTGAGGAATCATCATCATCATCAGCAACAGGTCGATTCCAGTGACTGGTGGCAACCGTTGCGCAAGTTGCACGCTTTCCTCGTTTACCCGGAGGGTTTGCGCGCAGTAATCGCCGTCCTGCCGTTGCACGGTTTTATCGACTACCTTACGCCCTATCTCGCGTATCCCGATCTCGGTGAATTCGTCGCCGAGATAATATCCGTGACGATTCGGTATTCCGAGAGGATCGAGATCTTTCAGACGCGTGCCGCGATGATCCTCGAGGAGACTCGAAACAGCGGCACGCTGCGGGACGTGACGCCGCACTTGACGATAGCCGGGCAAACGGCCAATTGGAATTACAGCGACGTTGCCGCGCTGGTCGCGACGGTGAGGAAATACGCGGACAAGGCGGCCTCGCTGCCCGGCGAACTTTTGACCGCGTGTCGAATTTTGCATCATCTCGTATTTCCCGCGTACACGGACACGGATCCAATCGAGAGTTACGTCGAACTGAAGCACCGAAACGCACTGACCCAGCTCTTCGCGGCGGACGGTTTGACCGGTTTGGTACAAGTGCTGACGAGAATCGCCGCTTTCTACGAGCAGCCGCATCTTCATCGTGCCTCGTTGACCGGTCGCCGAGGACTTGCCCTGGTCGCGCTTTTGTTGCCGTGCGTCAAGCTGGTACGCGTCCTCATCGAGCGGCTCGTCAAGTGTATGTCGACGGATTTCAAAGATTTGACCGCGGTCGCGCCTCTCTTGGGAATTTGGCCCCTCGTCGAGGCGATCCCGGTCACGAGTTCGTCGCTGCGCCATCTCGCGGATGAGATCGCCGAAACGTTGTTAGCTTTTACGCGCGCCGTTAATTCGGACGGCGCGGGCAACGTCGCCAAGTCCCTTTGGACTCAAATGATCGGTGAAGTCCTCAATATGATATCCTCCCGGCCTGCCAACTTCGTGCCCGGTTTGAGGCTGCTGTCGCGACTCCTGCCGTCGATTATCGACGACGAGAGTCGTTATCCCGCGGCCGCCGAGGAGACAACCAGGGCTCTAGGATTGCGGAAATTGTGGTCCGCTCATTTGCAAGCCCAAGCCACTAATCTGACCGAGACGCTTTGCCTCTTGTGCGCCAGTTGGGACGAGAAATTGCTCAATTTGTTGTCCACGGTGTGCAAACAGATCAGTGACTTGGCGGCACCGAGTGCCCTCGTGGTCGGGCGCTGTTTGCTCGATCGTATCCTCGCCGCGACGCCGTTAGAGACCAATTCACCGGTGCTTGCTCTGTTGGCCGACCTCGCGCTCCATCCACCCGTCAAAGCCACTCTGTTGACCCTTCTCAGCCCGACCTCGAGGGCGCAAGTTAAATCCGATCAGAAGTATCCACCGGTCGTTGAGATGATGTGCGCAACACTGAAGACAACGAGCTCGAGCAACGTTCAACTCGAAATTCTCGACACTTTTCATACATTGTGCGATGAAAAGCTGAGCCTCGTGATGATGCTCCAGCAAGACGAGACGGTCGGTGAACCCTTTGAGATTCGACTGACTCATTCGGTGCCAAGCAAAGATCCGCTGTTGTCGATTCTCGCCGCCCTCATCGACGTTCTCGCCAATGCCCCTAAATACTCGAACAACGTATTGTCCAGTGATCTGCGGATATTGCTCAATCTTGCGAGACACAATTATGGTCTTTATCACGCGAAAAGCTGCCTCGAAAACAATCCCGGCGCTCTGAGATCCTTCCTCGAGCACGTGAGCGGAAAAAACGAGAAGGAAGACTGTTCGCTGATCGTCTCGTTCCTCGAGTGCTTACTGTCGCGCGACATTCCCGAACGCTCGTTATATCTTCGACCCAGCCAATTGGCCACTCTCGTCTCGTGGGACAAGAGCGGACAACATCCTCTGGAGAAGATGCCAGGCGCTGAGGAACTCGTCGAACAGCTGAGAACGAGCGTCGACGGGAAAGATGAGAAGGAACCCGTGCCGGAAATGCTTGAACCACTCCTGCCCACACCCGAGACACTTCTCAATCAATTCGCGCAAAGATCATTGTCCAATTACGGACGAACGGCCCGTGCGACAAACAGAAAACGCACCTTCAACGATAACGCGAGTATCGCCAATAACGAGACCGTCGATCTTATCGCACTCGCGGCTGAATTACTGCCAACGGATTTCAATCTACTCACCGAGGCTCAATTGATCTGCTCGAAAGTGCCGCCTGACGATTCGACACAACCGATCCAACCGAAGGGACAAAACGAGGGACCCGAGGACTCGAGGGACTCGCAGAAACAGACCAATGTACCGACTGCAAAAACGAAACAGCCTTTTGGTACGTCTCGACGTCAACTTTTCGAATATTATGCCTGCGCAATATTGCGAGAAACAATTCCGTCGGAAGAAATATACGTGAGGACGCGGAGAGAAGAATTTTGGCTGAATTCTTTGAAGACAAGCTTTGGTGAATTTTATTTTGTAAGCTAGGCGAGTTTTTTTTCCTCAATATTGGCGCCCTCATAGAGGAAGCTTTTCGAGCGAAATGGAAGTGGGGGAGAAATGCTCTGGGTTTTTGTGAATATTTTAAACTAAGAATGCGAAACTTGCACCACGCTTCCGCGTCATAGTATTTCAGCCGTAAAATGTGAAATGAAAGAGGGGAAAACAATTTGCAAGTTTTTAAATTGCACAATAATTTTCCAAAACTATTTTGATAATAGTTCACCAACGATAATTATCGCTGTGGCAAATATTGATCTCGCATCGTAACTTTGCGTGTATAGAAATGTACCCAGACATCCAAAATTTTGAGAGAGTACATTTTCATAGCCCGAAACGATGAATTTCCAAACATTCCCACTCCGCAAACCAAATCCTTCCAACGATTTTATTCAAATTCAATTCTGACTTGTATTTTATCGTTCTCTTGTTCGGTGAATCTTTCAGAGCTCTACGATCAATTGCGATTTCTGTAAACGTAGTAAATTCCCGATTTTGAAAAGGTCACAGCGTACAAAGCCCCCCTTTTTTCGAACATTCGTACTCCCTCGGAGTCAGAAATGTTTCAACCATTTTCACGAAATTCAATCCGAATTACTATTAATCTTTAAGATAGTCACAACGTGAAAAAAAACTTCCGTTTGAAGAATTTTATTGCCTTGAAATAATTCTTCCAAAATGCAACTCGATAATCAAATATCCAAATAAAGCTCTTCGAGGAAGTGAAAATAATTTAATTCAAATTGAAAATCATGAATTCATTGTTATTAATAGTGACACCGATGCGAGGCCGCGCCCAGTTCGTAAATTCGATGAGAAGTGGAGCAGCGGCCGGTGGCGCGGGTCGAGGTGCCGATCCCTTCAGATCGAGGCCACCGAACACCTCGAGACCACCGTCCCTTCACGTGGACGACTTCGTGGCGTTGGAAACTTGCGGTGCTCAGCCGACGGGACCGACCGGATACAACAAACTCAGCATCAGAGGTACATGTCCGCCGAGAGGAGTCATCGCCGGCACGAGATGTCGTTCCTGGGTAGCCGAGCCTCGGTCCCCTTATCTTCGATGAGTCAGAATTTACTCGTTCGAGACGTTTCTCTCTACCTCTGTGTACATTGACGACAGTTGCCGAGGATAAAGAGGCGGAGGGCTATACAAACGAAAGGAGCAACAATTTGGTGACAAGAGAGGAGTCGAGGCACCTAGAGGAGGCTCGAGCCCTTCGCCACCGAATGTCAAAGAGTAGTGATCTTTTTTTTTTTAGATGCGTCTAATGAAAGTTCAACTTTGAAGTTTTCGTGCGTTCCTCGAAATCGTTTTAGAGTCGAAGAAAAAAAAATCGAAGTCTGGACAATTCAGAGTAGTTTCAATTGCGACTGAATTTGATCATTTTCCATCAGAAACCCGGCCAAATTGTTTAGATTTTAACCGTTTTTTTTGCTCGTTGAAAAAGTCCTAGCGGAACTTACAGATATTTCGTAGTTGAACTTTTATCGGACGTTTTTACAGCTGAAAAAAATGCATCGCTGTTACGCCGCGGCCTTTTTAAACCTCGAGCGCCGCGTACTTTCGTCGTACGTGCAATTTTACGAATATGCAGAATTTGCAAATGGCACACCTCAATAAAGCTCGAAATACGCAACGATCGCGCGTGTGATCTTTTTTTTTTTTTCTTCAAAATACAAATATATATATGTACATTTACGTGGACAGTGATGCTCGACTAGCGTCGAGGATTATATCTCTTGTATTTATTCTCGCTATTTTTCACTTCTTTGCGCTCCATCTCCTTTTGCCACGTAGGATATCTCAAGTTGAATTTGGCGAAGCCAGCCTGGAATCCGGGATGGCTCACCGTTCGTGCGTTTTTCTGAAAGTTTTTTTGAAAAAGAGTTTTGAGCAAGGCGATAAGAGATGTCTACGCTCCAGCTAGATCACACATACTTTTCCAGCTAAAAGCTTCACATGATCAGTATTTCAGTACGCGATTCGACTCGAACAAACCCAAACAGACCCGACGGAAATGAGAAGAAAAAAAAAAATTCGACAACGGTCAGAAAAACCGTTTTCGACAAATATCAGAAAAAGAACATCATAATTATGAATTGTGAAGAAAAAATTCATAACTCATAATTACGATGTTTGGAACATTGATTTTCAATAATAATACAACAAAAAATAAGACAAATTGTTTAAACAAATAATTGTTCAAGCAATAATTTACAAAAAATACTTCACTCGTATAACATGAAATAGTTGATTTCCCAGTTAGACCCCAAAAAATCGAAATGCTTGAATGCATTGAATTGTACTTTTTTCTAATTCGAGTGCATTTTTTTGGAACTTTTGCTAAAAATTCCTTTACGGTTTCAAAATCGTAGAGATTTGTATTTAAATACAAAAAATTGTATTTGAGACTGTTCATTAAATGAGGTGGAATCGTCTTATAAAAAAAATATAAAACAATCACGATTGCTTATCCAATTGTCAAAGGGAAAAAAGAGAGAAAATTGGAGAAAAAAATCCCACGTTAAAAAAGATTTCAAAAAAAGTCAATGCCTGCAAATCAATTTTTTTCAATGATTATTTGTCGAACGATTTTTCGACTATTCGTCAATAACTTTTTGTCATTTAAAATAAATATTCGCAGCACCTCCGATTGGTTTTCGGATTTTTGTCGAATCGCCAAGTACGGGAATTCTGACGAAACTTTCGCGCGAGAATGTAAGCGCGATGTATTTTTATGTTTTTCTCAAAACTATTTACTAACTTTATTCCTCATCATTTCGTTGATTTCTCTGTGAAACGCGTCGAGGGTGCAGTACAGTTCCCAATTCGGTTTCAGACGATATTTCGACATCTTTTCCATGATCTCGAGAACGTAAGCGAAACGCATTTTTTTACAAGCGATGTTAATGAGCGTGCCGGCTATTACGGTGTTGAGACGATGTCCCGTCGCCTTCATACCGTCCATAAGATCTCTCGCGTCGTCCAAAGTTTGGCAACCGAGGGCCAAGATGCCCCAGGTTATCACATCGGGACAGAGGCCGTTGCGTTGAATGTCGTCAAGGACCGCCTGAAAATTCACCCTCGTATCTTAGTCATGGAATACGATAAAAGTGCCCTAAGATAATGACTGTCAAGGTGTCGCGATTATTTTGCGTTCGAAATAAATCGAAAAATCCCGAGACCACCGTATCGAGTGGATTCAAACGAGGAGAAGGCGGCAAGACAACATTTTTTTTTTTATGTAACCCTCCGTAGTCACACAGAGTAGAATCGACCCGTCCATCAACTTTGGGCCTAAATATCTAATAGTCCTCGGTTTCGAGAGGGACTTTCGTTGCCTTATACCTGGGGTTTGAAGGATCCCCAATAGGTACGGATCGGTAGTAACTTAAATCGAAATCTGTCAGGTCAGATATAAATAACCGAGTTATTTGCTGTCAGATGGCATATAATTTATGCAGCCGAGCGTTCCAATCGCAATTGCTGAGTGAGAATGATGGCGAAACATCCGAAGAGGAGGAAGATAATGCAAGCGAAATGTCGGAACGCAGTTATTCGAAGTCTCGGACAATGATGAAATTGAGGACATGGAGATTGAAAATGCGTTATTGATCTCACGCGTTTCGGAGGTAGTCCAGCGTTACTTTTAAGGGGGAAAAAAACGATTTTGGAAACAGAAGCACCACAAAGTCGTTCAGGAATATTTGGAAATACCCAAAGGAATATTTACCGTATTTTTCTTTTGTAAACCCTGCTTATTTTGCAATTCTTTCTAGATCGAGTGAATGAACCCCAGCGCGTGATAATTCTTGGACCAAACGGCAATGCCTTGCATTGTAACAACATTTGGGAGTACTGCAAACTTTTGCTGAACCAGCAAATTGGACTAAATAATCATAATAAAAATAATAATACTTTGTTTCTCTTTGTTTCCAACATGACGAATATATTTGTATGTTCCATATTTTTTCATAATTCCACATTTTTCATAATTCTACATTTTTTTCTACTCCAAAATCGACCCTTTTTTTTGAACGCGCACTATGCTACTATTTTTTCCCGAAAGTATACCATCTAAGACGTCTCCGAATTTTAGTCGAAAATATAAAAAATTAACAAGTTTATGATTTTTGGAGTGAAAAAGGTGTGCTTTTTTCGCATTTGCCTCTTTATGATTTTTTAAAAATCATGTTACCGTTTATTTTTTTCTGTTAAACGCTTTTTCGTACGTAGTCTATAATGTTCGAAGCATGTTCCGTAATTTTTTCATCCACATCGGACGAATAGTCGTCTAACGGTTTTTTAAACTAACTGAGTAGAATCGATCCAGTGTGACTACCGTGAAATTCTCCGATAGTGTGAGTACGTAGGGTTGATAAACGTTTTCAAGGTAATTTCAAGGTCAATGAATGAAATTTCGGAAACAAGATCCATCAGGTTGCCTACCGACCTGAAAATTCATGAAAAGTCTTAAATGTTATAATATTACACTCGACCCTGAAAAGATCATAAAAAGTCATGAAAAATTACCAGTCTACCTGATTTTTTAAAGATCTTTACAGCGCTCAGTATCATGGCCGATTTTTGTATTAATTTATCCAAAATAATTTCAAATTTTCCCGGGTACGCGAAAATCTACAGTATTAGGATAAAGGTAGTAGAAAAAGAAATGATTCGTTATCTCAACATATTAATTTTTCTTTGTTATTCGTGTAAAGCGACTAGATGATATTACTCAACGTTCCTAAATGTATGTAATATTATTCCAGATGTTCCCAAAATATATTTCTTTACAGCAAACTTGAAGTGATGTTTGTCTCATATTTTTTTACTACACATGGAATTGTACAGTTTGGTGACTTTTCGTTCATTTTGTATACTTTTTATTGGCATACAGCACAGATCTGTTTCAAAGAGCAAAATATAAATATAAAAATGTTGAAAATTAGTTGCACTAAAGAATTATAAAGTATACTTTTATACCAGAAAGTCATGAAAAAATTTCTATTCCTTGCCTTAAAAATCCTTAAATGTCATGAAATTTCAGTTCTGGTGAAAATTAGACACCTTGGTCATTTTGTACCTTGGCGCTATCGTAATCCCTGCGAAGACTCCTCTTCTTCATGAGCATATTGAAGAAGTCCACGTCTAGCGGGATCTTCCTATCCTTGGCTATCGCGATTATCTCGTGTTCGCACTTCCCCGTCTGGGGCACGAGTTCCATCAGAAGAGTCATGGTCTTGGTGTCGGGTGTTACTTCGTCCTTGTCCATGTGTTCCAAGATGCCGCTCGGGCCGCCGAACAAGATCAAGCGATTTTTGTTGTGTATCGTTTCGAGGCTAGTCTGAGCCAAGGCCTGTCGAGTATCCACGAGGCTTTTTTCTCCAGCATATGAATCGATATTTGCAGGCAAATTGGATGGTCCGTTTGCCTCATTTGTAGCTTCATCGCTCGGGTTGCTTGGCTTGGCAGCAATTGCTGTGTAAACGAGGCTACTAACGGTGGGTTGCCGTTGCAGAAGATCAGGCCTGGCTGTGTCGTTCAAGGATATTTGAACGGTGGGCGAAGCGCTAATAAGGACGTCATCTAGCTCCAGGTCACCGAGTTTGGTATCTCTGATGGCGCGCAGTAGAAGATTGTAAGTGAGAATGGATGGTCTGATGGCGTGCCTGCGGATCATGTGCCAAACGACGAGGCTGTGTCTGAGGCCAGCCTTGGGGTTGGAAATAGCGCCGATGAGAAGGGAATTGAAGGTGATCAGGTTGGTGGGCAACCGCTGATCTCTCATGTGATCCACCAGGCTGAAGGCTTCCTGTATCGCTCCATGGCGGCCGTACGCTTTGATCATCGCGTTGTAGTGCGTCTCGTTCAGCACGACGTTCTTCTCTGCGAATTCTTGCCTTAAATCGCCGAGATACTCCAGGGCTGTCTCCGTGTGATGATAATTCGCGCACGCGTTAATGATACTCGTGTACGTGGCGCCGTTGCACTTCAAGCCGAGTTTCTTCATCTTGGTATAGAGCGTTCGTGACTTTTTGAAGTCACCAACGACGGCGAATGCTCGCAGCAGTAAATTGTACATATAGATGGTGGGTTTGTCACGATTTTCAGCCACAAGATCCAAGACCTCGAGAGCGCTCTGTAGATCGCCTCTTTGTACATGTGCCTTGATGAGATTGGCGTAACCGCCCGGTGTTAGACGGTGACGACGCAACACCTGAGCCTCGTTCTCCACAAATTCCTCCTCAATCTTCTCGTCCTCGTCCATCTCCACTTTTGTAAATTGACGCTCGCCCAAATCGCCGAAAACGTTCTCCCGCTTCGGCGCGACGTCGCTCGAACAATCGCGCACTGTACGCACCTGCAAATTCGGCAGGCATCTTGCGAGAATCCGGGAAGTACTCGGGTCTGCGGGACATTGTGCACGATAGGACGCGTTTTTTAACGTTGCGTTCTCGCGACACGAATTGACCACGTGACGGAACGTTCGTCGTTGATTGTTTACACTTGCGATGCACGATCGCACACCGGCTTTTCCAGAGCTCAATGAAACGTTGAAACACACGGTAAACATTGTTCGTTACGTCGAATGTCAACGTCTGTCAGCACGATTTATTAGCGATTGTTCTGGGATAATTGCATCGCGTAGGACTTCTGATGTTTGCTTTTTCGTTGCGTTTTCACAAATCTCAACAAGTAGGAGGTTATGTTCGTTGGGCTCGATGAGACAGAGTTGCGACACGCTTTTTCCCTGCGGAGGTACTCTCATAATTTGAACAAAAAAAAAACCACGATAGCGGCGGCCATAGACACAGGAGTTCAAACCAGGGATATGACACCGCCTAGATAATTTCGCTATGCGAATATCCGGACTTATTAGTGTCACACTCTGCCACTCGTAGCGCTACTTGTCACTCAATAAATTCGCACGCCTGCGCGCTGCGGCCATATGTATACATTGTTACATATAAAATACCCTACCGGTCGTTGACGAATATTTACTAATCTGGCCGGAAAGGCACTAGGCCTTTCCGGCACTAGGCCTTTCCGGCACTAGGCCTTTCATCTTTCCGATTGGATACTGCTCGCCGCTCGCAACTTCGCCCGTTCTTCAGCCTTGCAAAGACTTTACTCCGCACAAAAAACATGCGGCCACCAACGCATCCAGGGAATCCTATGAACAGCTGATTTTGGTTGCTATGGCGAGTCGGGAATTCCACTTTTATCTACTACGGACTTTAAGATGACGAAAAAACGCGAATCTCTTTTACTCTGTCTCACTTCCCTCGCAACTCTCGCAACCAGAGCATCTTTTTACCTCACTTTCAATCCCTTTATTCCAAATACTACGTGCATATCAATGGACGCAGCACGCGCTTTGTCGAAACAATCAGTGCAATAGCTCGTTTCCCTTTGCCATGGTCAAAATCCAAAATCAACGCAGTGCGCGATAAGAGCTCACGGGACGAAAGTAAAGTAGAGCACAAACAGTCTCGTTCACCGGGCTCGCGCCCGCTGTGCGTAACGCGACAAGACCCAACGAAGGTTAACCACGTCAGCTTTGAAAAGTTTACGATATAGATGCGGTAAGGACACATCCATCTGGCCTTCTCAACCACACAATAATAATAATAAATCAAATTTCTTTTTGAGAATCTAAACAAAGACATTTCACGCTTTTAATGATAATAATAATAATAAATTACACTTTTTGCTAATTAAAAAATCAATAAATTTAATTCTTTTCAATAATAATAATAATAAAAGAATTTGGTTTTTGAGAATCTGAAAAATAAGTAATATTAATAATAATAATAATAATAAATTATATTTTTTGTTACGAATTAAAAAAACAAACTCAATACTATCAACAATAATATCAATAGTAATAATATTATATAATAATATTAATAATAATAAATTGAATGCTTTTCAATAATAATAACAAATCTATTTTTTTCCGAATCCAAAAACAATACTTTTAACCTTTTCAACAATAATTATAATAACGATAATAATAGTTTTAATAATAATAATAATACATAAGAATACATTTAACACTTTTTAATAATAATAATACACATACTCATACCCGTAATAATAAACACATACACACGCATGCACACATGTACGTACGAGTACAGGCATGCACACGTGTTACACCCTATATAGGTATAGAAAGTACCGAGTTTCTCTCTAAACACACGGCTACTCAGAACTGTGAGAAGTGTTACTGCTCTTGTTCGAGCCTGTCACAAAATTTCGTCATTCTTCGAGCCGCGATAATCTCAAGAGTCCGTTCCACTCTACAATTTTCTTACCGTTCGTAAATAATTTTTTTTCTTTTTTCTTTCTTTTTTCATTCCGTCTTCGATTTATCGCGAACAAAAAGTTGCGCTTCGTGAATGAAACGTGGATAAAAGTTGGGTTTGCTTGGGTTTGTTATTCGGCCGTATAATTCCCGCGCGCCACGAAATTTCCAGATGAGTACAGGAATGTTCAATGACAAAGGAAAATCGAAGTATTCCGACGATTGTGAACACATGAGGGGCCGCGTTGAAGCTAGAAATTCGGTTAAACATTGCGATTGGCTACGCAAGTAGTGAAAGTATTTATTATTGCGCGGAAAAAAAAAAATCCGATATGTACATTGTTGTGGGTTTTTTTTTTTTCCAACCAGTTTATCAATTCGAATTTATATCGAGGCCTTGATTTTATTTCGGACTAAAGTAAATTTTTCAAGGAACCCCTGGATGTTTAGGTTTAGTTGCTTATTTTCTTGACCAAAGTTAATTTTTTTACGTCTGTTTGGTTTCGTTTGGGTCTGTTGGCGATCGTCTTCTCGGAACGAGAATTTATAATTTCTTCTCTTCCATTGCGCAGTGAGTCATGAGCAAAACACCGGTATCAACGCTACAGGAGTATATCGCCAAGCAGAGATTAGACCATCCCGTTTATACGCTGATCGCCAATAATTCAAGCACCGAAGGGAATGAGTTCACTTACAGGGTGACCTGTCACTCTATGTCGGCGGTAGGCACCTCTACCACTAAGAAGGATGCGAAGCACGCCGCTGCCAAAGAAATGCTGAAGCTGTTGCCGACCGCCCCCAACTTTGTACACACTTCGAAATCGTCTGATGGCGATGTACAGAAAACGGACTCGTATTATTCGCCCGCCTCGCACGATGTCTGTCACGAGGATATATTCGTCAATTCGGTGGGAAAATTGGGCGTGAGTACGCAAGGATAAGATTCTTTTGAGGGAGCTCTGAGACGAAGACACATTATTTTTTTTTACTGCAAAAAGAATTGTTAGAAATAATGAGTTCGAAGTTTGCGAATTTCATTTGACAAATATTCGTTACAAAAATCCCTCAATCGTTTTATAAGGCATTGTCGTTGTCTTGAAATTTGAAAAAATCATTTTTTGTCAATTTCATTTTATTATTCTACAGATTTTTCTAAATCAGTCCATGACATTAAGGAGGTTCGACACCAAAATTCGAAATGCTGGTAGATGGTTGAAATTTATATCGTAGAATGATTAATTTAGGATGCATTAACTGTCCAAAAATCAATCGGTTTTGCAACATTGTTTCGGAGCTTTTTAACGTTCAAGTTGAACCTTTATCCATTTGGTAATACACGTGGAACTTCGTAAACACCAGTTATGGGGCTGTAGAGGTGAAAATAATACTCAGATTTAGATTAAAAAACTGAGCAAAAATTAGCATTACTAATAAAACTGAGCAAGCAAGCATTAACTGGCAGGTATTTCAAAATCGGCGTATGTTGAAAATCTACATAATATTACAGCATTTGAACTTTATAATGAAATCTATTTATTCGTCCGCTCGACATTCTTAACGTTTTCTCTACTTTGCCAAATCAAAAATTCTTTATAAAACGTTGTACGCTGAACGTTTTCCACCATGTAAATAACCTTGAGTCGACGATGCTTTAGCGATAGGCAGTCGTGCAAATAACAAAGAATGCCGCTGTTGCCAAGTCTATCGGTTATTTTTTAATAAGATTGCAACGTATTTACTTTTAACTGCAAAAACGATAAGTTTTAATATCATGTCCCGGCTTGGAAATATTTTTCAACAATATTATGAGTTGGAAATTGTCCAATGATAATTTATTTTTACATAAAATTTTATTCCCAAAAAGTTGACAGCCTGCCGAAAACTCGTATTTTCATCTCCACTCTTGCAGCCGAAGAACGGTATCGAAACTCTTTAAACGCGTTTTTCTCGGAACTATGTTTTTCAAATCGGCAGCTACGATAACTCGATAAGCAATTGGATTCAGCTCAGATTTCAACGTTGGCAGCACTAAAGTATGCGATACAAAAATCGTGTTTTTGCTATTTCAAGATTATACAGACCTCTCAAAACATCTTAAGGGGTTACGTGGGTTTCGAAGCCAAAAAAAAGCATATTTTCTCTATTTTTTTTAAACATAATATATAAATTATTTTATTCAAAATGTTAAGCACATAAAGGAGCAACATTTCAAAAATATTTTTTTTTAAATTTTATCTAAAAATTTGGGAAATTCAGCCGGTGGGACCTGATTTTCGGAGACCCCTAAAAACAAAGTGTCCTCGTGGTGGTCAGGATAACTTATGATAGCTTTATCTGAAATTAAAAAACCAATTTTTGTCTGTTAGTAGATAAGTATAGCTCGTGATTGAACGAAGGATTTTAAAAAAAATTGAAATTTGCATTTTTGGCAGAGCTGTATGCAAAATAGTTCAATTTTTGGTACAATTTACACTACGTATAGCCTTGTAAAATTAGTGGTAATCGAGAAAAAAAACTTCGATCAATCACTAGTCAATGCTATTTTGAAGTGTGAAAAATTTCAATAAGATCGGTGTATTAGTTTTTGAGAAATCGTTTCCACAGACTTAAAAAATAGTGTTTTGAGAAAAATGCATATACCTGCGTCGCTCCCGGTCGGTCGTTCCCAACGGGGGGAATTCTCAAAGGCTCTCTCTCCTAGACTCGTACTCCGATTGACTTAAAACTTTGGGAGAATATTCTAGACATATTGTACTATTAGATAATAAAATATTAAAAAATGGATTTTTTGAAATTTTCAAACCCACGTAACCCCTTAAGGACAAAAAGAGTCTACACATTTATGAAACGAGCTATAAAATCTTTGTGCCGCGTAACCGTAATAAAAATAAAATTTCAAAAAGAACCCGCGATCCTGAGGTGGGCCGAGCTTTTCTCCCTTGAATGTTAAAAGTCCTGATTTTTTTTCACCCTCAGAAGATACGTCCAATAAAAGTTCAAATTCGAAGTGTCCTTTCACGAAGCCTCCTTATCATTATTGACAATTTTTTTCTCCAATGAAGCGTGCCAAACGGCTCAGACTCGATATATTTCCATTTATCTCGTAAACGATGTAACTTATTGAAACCATTGCAGGAGTATTGCGCTACGCACAAGTTCAAGACTCCAAAGTACCGAAATTCGGCTGCGAGGGGGCCGGCCCACGAGCGGCTTTTCACGATGATATGCAGCATCGGCAGCCTCGAGGTCGAGGCAGTCGCGTACTCGAAGAAAAAGGCGAAGCACGACGCGGCCCAAGCGATGCTCGACAAACTTGTGAGAAACACGAATTACAAAAACTCACACGACCTGATGACCAACGATTCTTGTCAAGCGGCGATCGCCGTCAATGAGTGCATGGAAAAGCTCAACATAATGGATCTGAAGATAGAAGAGCCGTCGATCGCGGTTGACGTATCGGCCAGCAGAGCGAAGAGCCTCTATCCAGTTCTGGAGAATTACAGCGGCATTAAGAGGATCCCGATTAGCACGAAACCCAACGCGACCTTGAGCAATTCTCATCTCATGTTTAAAAGTAGCTACGAGACACTTGTCAGGATAGCGGCAGTTGAAATTATAAATGAGCATCAATGCCTCGGCTCGACGAGACTAGCCAACAAACAGGAGACACTCAATGATGTGACGAACCTCCTCGGCTTGAGCGTCGAGTACGAAATCCTTTCGAGTACACCCGAGCCCATCATCGTTGTCTGTAAATTGAATACCACGCCTGTCATAGTGAACGCGGGTATGGGGGAAACCTATTTGGACGCGAAGGAGCAAGCCATTGCTAATCTTCTCGACTCCATCGATATATTTCTTAGCTAGCTTCGTTATTCAATAGCCGATCAACCAATGACTTATACAATAATCTGCGACGATTGCTCGTCGAGGATTAATTCTACTATTTATAAATAATGCATATCCGGAGGACACGCGTGACCGGTTGACGCATTTCCTTCGAATATACGTACCGTAGAACCTCGATTGTTCGAAATAATTGGGAGTGAAGATGGTTCGGAAAATCTAAATATCAGATAATCGAAACGTAATTTTGTTTTCTGAAGGGATGATGTACAACAGAAATGGAAATAAATATACGTTTAAAAAATTACGTTTCGGATAATGGAGTTTCTACTAATATTGATTGAGTTTCGGATAATCGAGATTCTACTGTACAAGTAGAACAAGCCCAAACGAGCCCAAACCAATTTAACTTTCGGCTGAGAGTTTGATTTTGCGAGAATTTTGGTACTTGGCGATTCGATAGAAATCAGAAAAAAATTCCCAACTGTTTGAGGTGTCGCGAACACATTTATTTTCAAAAAGAATTGTCAAAAGTTAATAATGAAGTTCATTAACAAATTATTGTTTGAGAAATAATGATAATATTAATGTTTCTTCGTACGATATTCAATAGTCGATTTTTCTAAATCCTCCCAATTTTTTTTAAAGAATTTTATCACTTTTATAAAACTTTGTTTTTCTCAAGATCATTTAAAACTGTTGGTTCAACGACAGAAAATTCTACGAAGAAAAATAGAAAATCCACTCTACGTTGGAATTTTTTCGTTTTCGAGAATTTACAAGAAAAGACAAAGGAAGAGAAAATTCTGGAAGAAATATCAAGTGTTCAGAAAAATCGATTGTTTCTTCGTTCTCTAGAAGATCATGTTTCAGAATGTTATAAATAGCAATAAAAAAGAGCAAGAATTCTGAGAGAAATATTATAGAAGTTAGTAATATAAAAAAAAAAAAAAATAGAATCTCGTATTCTAAAATGTCGAAAAAAATGAAGAGATAAATTTTTTAAAAGAAATCTTAAAAATTTAGAAAAATCGATTTGCTTGTTTTCTAGAATTCCATACGATAAAAAATTAAGAATACATAAATAGAACATACTAATGCAAAGACGAAATGTCAAGTATTTAGAAAGATCCATTATTCGTTCGTTTTCTAGTATTTCATCAAATAAAAAATAAACATCGAAAATACCGAAAGAAATCTCAAATGTTCAGAAAAATCAATTATTTGCTCGTTTTTTTTTCAAATTATTTACCAGAATTTTCAAAGAAAAAAGAGATCAAGTTCCAAAAAAATTCCAAGTTTAGAAAAATCAATTATTCATTGCCCCATCGTCACAGTAAACTCTTCCTCAACAGCTTTTCCACATTATTCACCTTAATCAATGTTCGCACTTTCGATAATATCGATTTTTGTCGTACCGCGAAGTGTTCAAAATTCCGATCGATCAAAACTCTCTTCCGGCAATATGTCTTCGAGTAGGCCGTTGATTGATAAAGTTGATTGATACAGAGATATATATTTACCCATTTACAAAAAGCACCATATTCCTGAGACGCATATGCTCCCAAACATGTCTTCGGACTGTGGAAGGAGTGAAATTAGGCAATTCCTGCGCCCCCCCCCCCCCCCCCAATTTTTGAATGGGTCAATTGTTGATGATTGTTGATGGCTTTGTTAAAATAATGCAGCGACTACTGCGATTGCTCAGATTCACGTACGTTTCGATTCCGTGGACTTTGAAAAAAAACAGGCATTGGAACATTTCGTTTCGCGATGTTTCATGCGCCAGCCTATATTGCGTAGCTGTAATTCGATCGCTCGCTGTGTCATTATACTTCTCAAAGCCCAGAGTCTACGATACACGTTTTTTTTTTTAAATGGTTCTTTGATTATATTGTGCTATACACGAATTAACGGTGTTACATCGAACTCAAAAGAAGATACATATTTTGTGATATGGAGTTTACATTATGATTATTTGATTTTAAACATTTGTTTGGGATTGTTTAAAATTAATATTACTTTGGGCAACGTATTTACTCAGTTTGCACTGGGAAATGATTACGTACCTCGGGCGAATTAGATTCGTTCTTCATATAACTATAAAACTATTAGTCGTAGAAGTAGTTTTATTTCCAGCGTATATCTTTTAAGGTATTGCTTTCACGAATCCGTATATATGACAATTAACTGATTTTCGTCTACAATTAAGTTCAAATAGATCCCAGTACACTGGTAAAATTCCAAGCCAAGTTACCGAACTTTTAACAAAAAATTACGACTTTGAAAAACGTCTAATTTATGCAGCACTTTATGGAGATGACATGCTGGTCACATTTCTATCTGCTAATTTATATACTAAATAACTCTAGATTTCTGATATAAACTGCTCTATGCGTGTAAAATATTCTGAATTCCGTAACGACAATAAGAACAGGGGTTCATCGAATGTTTAAAGAAAATATTAATGATAAAACGTAGAAAAATGTACCTAGCGGAAGAATTTTCGTAATCGCAACTTCTCAGAGAACATGCAAAAATGTCGAAATCTACGAGATTTATGCGAAACATTTCATTCCAGTTCTTCGTTACGTATAATTAATGATTATAACTTCTTATTTTTAAGCGCCATTGTAATCTACTAATGATTCGAAAGGACCCTAGCTTATGCTTCCACAAAATACGGCCCTTCGCGAGAGGAATACCTTAAGGGTGTTTACACATTATTATTATTATTATTATTATTATTATTATTATTATTATTATTTGATGACAATTGTTTGGCCAATTTCATTCGTCGTACGTAATTCTTCCTATGTTTTCAGAAGCTCGTCTGCAATTTATTTCCGTATTAATGTACCGAGATCATGGTCTCATTTTGTATTGTATGAATTACAATGTTTTTTTTTTCGTAATATAATTTTTTTTGCAAGATTGAATGAATGGCGGAATTTCGGGCATTTTTGATACGTAATTTATCAAGGAAAAGGTTTGTTTCAAGAATATAGCTCACACGTCCGGTCGATAAAAATCCTACGGCCAAATTTTCTCCCAGACGGATCATTTTTTGGACAAAAGAAAAGAAAGACGTTCGTCGTTCAAAAGCGCGGAAGGTGTTTTTCTTTTTTCCAAAAAATCAGCCGTCTCTGAGAACATTGGGCATCTGCAAATTAGCTATCTATCTCGCACTCATGGCCGCTCGTGCGGTGTGATACACGGCATCATTATTTTCTTGCGCTGACGCGAGACTATCGGCGGAATTGGCATCGCGTTTCCTCCTACTAAACGTAGATGGCGATGTACTTAGTTTCCTTGACGCGATTGAAATTCAGTCCGGTAAGGCTGGTGTCTGGATTGCCGGCAGCGTTAGAAAGTGGCTGAGCGCGGCTTGTGACCGCCGCTCGGTCGATACTTTTTACCGACTGGGTAGTTCACTGATGTCGAAAGTTTTTGAATTTTGTACAAATTCAATTATTATTATTATTATAAATGTGTAAAGAAATTTTTCTCCACAGATATTCATTATTAATATAAATACTGCGTGTCAATGTTGACGTAAATAATGTATGTCGATGAACGAGCTCAACTGGAGAAACTAAAGAATAGGCTGAAAATTATGGAGTCGCTGGTAAAAGCGGACGCACTACTTTGGCTTCTTCCAGCCCTGTACTGTCTTCCCCGTTTTGCGAGCCCGAACCCACCTCAACTTCGTTCTACCTCCCATTCCACATCTCTCTTCCATCCATTCCCCCCTTATATCTCACATTCCGCAACATCCCCCGTCGACCTCCCATTCGACCCCCCCACCTTGCAGCCGCAGGTGACTTCCCCCTCGGTATTGTATTCATCATGACATGTGTGCCATGGGCATAGGGAAACTGCGGAAAACCTATACCGATACAGCCGGACCCAAGTTCGCCTCCCAGTCACGGAACTAGTCGTCTTTCGCCGGGAAAATGTCGAAGAATAACATTTCACGACGGAAGTGACGCGACTGGGATTCGAAACCTGCGACCTCCCCGATCCGCTGGCTAGCACGCTAACCGGGTTAAAGCGGGCGCACTATTTGGAGTTGAAATATGGGGTTGAAAGAGGCGAGAAGAAATAGAAATAATGCAGGGACGCTTCGTGAAAATGGCTACGGGCTAGCAAAAGACACCCCCTACTACTTGTGGAAATTGGAAACGGGAAGAAGAAGCATAGAGATTGAGGCGAGAAAAAGGGCAGGAAGCTATCTATGGTTGAGATCCTTGGCATGAAGGACGAAAGATGGCCGAAAATATGTTTAAAGGAGGAAGTAAGAGGAATCAGGAACAAGAACGCATCAAAGTGAGGGAAGGAACTGGCCCTACAGGAGATAGGGGACGGACGATTTTTGGCTTTAGTTGGGGAGGAGGGGGGGATAGGGGAATTATTAGCGCGCTGTTGGAACAGGGCGTACAGGACTGGATAAAAGCAGACAGATCAACCTTCCGTCCATTCTACTCATTAATTAAGATAGGATCTGAAAGGGAAAGTTATTGGTAAAATCATGAGATTGCTGGAAGAATCAAAGGAAGGAAGGGCAAGGTTAAGATGCGGAGATGTTGGAAGGGAAGGGAAGAAAGGTTTTGCGGAACTTGACCTGTAGAGCATACGGGGTCGAGGGCGAAAGCATAGAACATGTGTGGCTCTGTGAGGGGGCAAGAAAGGAATGCAAAGAAAAATGGCTGGAAAAAATAGACAAATGGCGCGAAGGGGCGAGAGGAGAGGCGCTGAGGGCAAAACTCTTGACGAAACTGAAAAAAAAACGCCAGTAGTGGCAATGCGCGAGTTCACGAAAACCTTTGAGCAGGTTGTTCGGACAAGAATTGAATGCGGAAGGGCGCAACGGAATGGAGCGATTGAATAGGAATAGAGCACTAATAGAAAGGGAGACCGGGCTGTGAAATAACATAGGACGATATGCGATATAAATAAACTAGTACTGATGGGGTTCGGATGTGATATGTCGTATAGGAAGGTGGAAGATATGTAAATGCTGAGTACAGGGTTTCATTATTTCAGGCGGTTAGGCACAACTGGAAGTCTACATGTATACTCAATGTAAAAGGTTCTAAATGTATACAGGGTGAGGCACATAAAGTGTTACAGAGCAATAGCACTCAAACTATTGATCATATCCAAAAATGTTTCAGACAAAAGTTTCAGTGTTCGAGAAGGCCGTCATACTGGACCACCCTATTTTTTCATCGGTGGATGCGCTGAAGCTACGTCAAGGTCAACTCCACTTTGTTACATGGAACCATGTATTTTTTTTCGATGACATTATTACCGATTTTAAGACGAATTCAGCGACCTACAACACAAGGTCATTCTAGTCACGCAAGGTATGAAAATAGTCGAAAAATCGAAAAATATCGGAATAATCACTTTCAAAGGATCCACTAACCTTGGTTTGGGTCTACCTACAGAAGATGCTCGAAGTGATGACCCGCGACTTGTAAGCACTTGTTAATTCGCTGATGAAAAGACCGTCTAACTTAAGCCAACATTTGTGGTGTAATTTCGGTACATGCTCGGCGTATTCTTTTTTTCATGTCGTCAGGCGTGGTCAGGCGTGTTTACAAGTGTTTACAAGTCGAGGGTCATCACTTCGAACGTCTTCTGTAGGTCGACCCAAACCAAGGTTAGTGGATCCTTTGAAAGTGATTATTCTGATATTTTTCGATTTTTTGACTATTTTCATACTTTGCGCGACTAGAATGACCTTGTGTTGTAGGTCGCTGAATTCGTCTTGAAATCGGTAATAATGTCAGGCGAAAAAAAATACATGGTTCCATTTAAAAAAGTGGAGTTGACCTTGACGTAGCTTCAGCGCCTCCACCGATAAAAAAATAGGGTGGTCCAGTATGACGGCCTTCTCGAACACTGAAGCTTTTGTCTGAAACATTTTTGGATATGATCAATAGTTTGAGTGCTATTGCTCTGTAACACTTTATGTGCCTCACCCTGTATATGTACACTCGATATAAGGGGGCGTTGTAAAGCCGAAGGGGCTATACTTGGAATAAACACTACTATTACTGTATGTTGATGAAAAAATCTATAAATTTATATTTCTTACCAGAGTTTTTCTGCCGCCGCTTTGCTGGCGCGTATAATGTTGCCTCATAAAACATAATAGGTTTTCTATATAGTTGAAAATACTGGTTTTTTAATAGTTCCGTTCATACTCGTAATTGCTTTACTATGGAACAAAACATAAAAAATTGATTCGGATAATAATCAGAGCTAATGAAACTGTTTTACATTGAGTATTTACTGAACGGCTTCATCTAAATGCAGAAGGGTATCGCGCTCGTCACTGTCCTTTCAAGGCGAAGTAGAAGATGTACAACGTGAAATATGAGTGCGAGAGAGATAGCTGTAATATTTTAACAGAGATTATTCAGAGATGAATAATATTCAGAACAAAAGAAAAACGTCAAACTGTGCATCGGTGAATTGTACAGAGCCTGGTGCTTCGTTTCGTGCCGAAAAAAGAAACGTGATTATCCATGAGAAAACTCTGAACATTTGTGAGGTTATGTTGAACCTTGTACATGCTCTTAAGATAGTAGTCTCTCCACGGGGTTTTTCTATAGATTTTTTTTTTTGAGGACCCATTCAAGACACTCTTAAGTGATAACCTGAAAAATTTCAAAAGGTTTCACCGTTGTGTATTCGAGATATGGATAATCAAAGAGGGCACGGTTTCATACGTGTTTTTATAGGGTGTAGTGGAAAATTTCACATTTCATACAATAACTTCGAAACTTTTCTACAGATTAAAAAAAATCTCAATTACAGAGGAACATATGACGAAGTGGGTAAAAAACATCATGAATTTTGACCGTCTAGTTTTAGAGATATAGCGATTTAAATGAAGCAATGTCTAGCGACGCTAGCGCCACGAAGTGACTTCGTGGCGCTAGCGTCTAGCGCCATGAAGACTAGAACTAGATTACTGTAGTGTGTGCATATCCGTATACTCTGAGTAGCTACGTATTAGTAGCCGGAATGGATAGCCTGATACAAAAGTGAGGGTTAGGTAATTATTATATTAGGCGTTATAATCATTATAGCGTTATAATGATTATAGTGTGATATAATTAGGCGCTAACACACCAGAAACTATTCGAAGGTCAAGAGAATCATTCATCCGACGTCTTCAAAAATGTGTCGAGATTAATGGCCATCACTTTGTTACAATAAATTATCTGCACAAAAAATTCAATTACATTATTCGGATATTCTTATTGTCAATACCATCACGATTTTCCGTTTTTACACGTTCATTTTGGTGAAAAATCATTTCAAGCTCATGATATCATAGGTCGTTGGATTTGTCGGAATATCAGCTACGTCTTAATAAAAAAAAAACATGTTTCCATTTGAAAAGCATTGATGACCTTGAGAACGCAAAAACTATGACCTTGACGAAAATTAATTTTTTCACCACTGTATCAGCCCTCCGAAATCAATCAAATTACCTCCTGACATTTTTTTCGTCACTCTAAAGGCAACGGAGATATTTGGAGTGGTCACATTAAATGATCCACCCTGTATATATACAGGGTGGACCACGCAACGTGTGCACCTCTTTTACGACCAAAATATGCGTTGCACAAAAAAATGTTTTATACAAAAGTTACATGGTTTATAAGGCTACACTATGTGGTGCATTTATTTTTTTTATAGGTGGAGGCGCTTCGAAGATTTGAAGGTCAACGTTATTTTTTCAAATGAAATGCTATATTTTTTATAGCGTAATATGATAGAGTATCGAATTCTGAGTAAAAAAGTATAGACCTTTATTAGCCCTAGAGTTAATAGCTAACGAGTAATTTCACTTTATTACTTTAAAATTTTCTTCACGTAATATCAAGTTGGAGATTCATTCATTCATTTTCACTTTTATCTTTCTTATAATAATCACGCACAATCACCGAAGGATACTTTAATACTGGATTACAATCATTGAGAAGATTGTGAATCATGATAAGTGTGTGTGATGTGGTAAATGTGTTCATATTGATAAACACTGTGATGTAAACACTGCCATTCAGAAATTTGTAGTAGATTTGAATCTCCAACTTGATATTACGTGAAGAAAATGTTAAAGTAATAAAGTGAAATTACTCGTTAGCTATTAACTCTAGGGCTAATAAAGGTCTATACTTTTTTACTCAGAATTCGATACTCTATCATATTATGCTATAAAAAATATAGCATTCCATTTGAAAAAATAAAGTTGACCTTCAAATCTTCGAAGCGCCTCCACCTATAAAAAAAAAATGCACCACATAGTGTAGCCTTATAAACCGCGTAACTTTTGTATAAAACATTTTTTCGTGCAACGCATATTTTTTTCGTAAAAGAGGTGCACACGTTGCGTGGTCCACCCTGTATATGTATATATAATAATAATTATAATATACATGTCTATGATATAATCACGTAGCTTGTTTTTGCCGGCAATGGAACCGTCACAGCGTACCTCCAAGGTACCCTCACCGTGCCGGCAACGAAACATCACAGAGTGCTTCCAATGTGCCCTCACCTTGCCGGAACAACGTATTCCAAATTTTGTCTCTCAATGCTACGATAACCTGCCTCATTTGTACTGACAACGGAGCGTCACAGCGTGTCCCTAATGTGCCCTCACCTCGCTGAAACGACGTATTCCAAATTCTCTGTCGCAATGCTGCGATAACCTGTCTCGTTTGTGCTGGCAATGGAGCGCCGCAACGTACTCCAACTGTATCCCCAATATTCTGTATTTTTGTACTGCAATATTAACACTAGAATTGTCGCGAGAATACATAATAGTATGTTGCGTAGAACACAGCTTAAAGCGGCTGCAAAGGATGCCTCTTTGCCGTCACAATTTGCTCTCGCATGGCGTAGTGTTACCAACGCGTTGTCGACAAATGTCTATCTGGGAAGCTTTCAACGATTGAGCGGAGAGTATAAACTTTTCAACGTGACTGTGGCGAGACTACTACCTTAAAAGGAAAATTGCGTTTTCTCAGGTTCCAACTGACGTATCCAGATGCAATCAAAGTGCAGACAAATTCTAAAAGCGTTAATTTTGACATACCAAAAATGGCTCGGGAAAATGGCGTCAGTCGGTTCATGCCAACTCCGCTCAGACAGACAAAATTTCCAAAATAAACATTCAGCATCGGATGCTACCCCTACCAGCTTAATTTCAGCCTCAAAAAAGGTATATACGGACAGACATTACAATTTTATAATATTGTTAAGTTTAGTGTATTTATATTAAGTTGCGCGTATATATAAATATATACACTCTGCGTAATTTCATAGAGCACGCACATTCTTCTATACGCATTTAGCTCTCTCTCTCTCTCTCTCTTAGAAAAGTAAACAACATCGTAATTTACGTCGGACAGTATATAGTTAGGGAACAGTTATTTATGCGGAGGCGATTGTTACGTCAAAGTAGGTACACACGACGACGACTGTGAGAGAAAATCGTCGTACATCAATCTCCACAAATTTATATGAGAAACGGTTTTAGAGCCGCCTGGGGGCGCGACCACGCGGGACCTATTTACGTGAACGCGTTATGTGTCCTACACACACGCGGGAGGAAGTGCAATAATGCGCCTGAATACGCATTCCCGCAAACGTAGAGGCATGTCGTCCAACAGCTCGCTGTGTTGACGGATATGACGTAATGGGGTGAGAGAAAAAATCCAGTTCATATATGTATTGCGTAATCCGATGATATCCAATATCATGAGAACTTGTATATATTAGATGAAGTAAAAAGTTCTGAGCGTTTTTTTCGCTTTGTTTCGACGATGAAATTAACATAGTTAGGATTATCCGATTTAGATCAAATATGCGCCGTTTTGTTCGATAACTTTTGTCCATTTTGAAGACAATTTCATAATTCCGCGATTGAAGAAGTCCTCGTCCCTATTGGTAAAAAACTTGACCAGCTCATTTTCACAAGCCTCTCTTGAGGGCAGTTTTGTAGCATCAAGAAAATTTTGCAAATGCTTGAAAAGGTGATGATCGCTTGGTGCCAGGTCTGAACTATACGGCGGATGCGATAGAACCTCCCATCCAAGCTCTCGAAGCTTCTGGCGCGTCGTTAAAGATGTGTGCGGCCTGGCGTTGTCTTGATGGAACACAACATCCTTCCTATTGGCCAATTCTGGCCGCTTCTGGTCGATCGCCTGCTTCAATCTGGTCAGTTGTTGACAGTGGAGGTCCGAATTGAGTGTTTGGCCCGATGGGAGCAGCTCATAGTGGATGCTTCCCTTCCAATCCCACCAAACACACAGCAAAACCTTCTTGGCCGTTTATCCGGGCTTGGCGAACGTTTGGGCCGGCTCACCGCGATTGGACCACGATCTTTTTCGGCTGTTGTTCTCGTATGTGACTCATTTTTCATCGCCAGTCACCATCCGCTTCAAAAATGGGTCGATTTCGTTACGTTTCAGCAAAGAATCGCAGGCATCAATTCGGTCCAAAAGGTTCTTTTGTGTCAATTCGTGTGGCACCCATACATCGAGCTTCTTCTCGAGACTAGCCTTATGCAAATGGTTCCAAACGGTTTTCTGGCTAATCTTCAGTTCCTGGGCAATGGAATAAGTGCTCACATGCCGGTCCGACTCGACGATTTCCTTGATTTTAACGACACTTTCCACGATTGGCCTACCAGAGCGTGTCTCATCTTTGACGTCCATATTGACAGAACGGAATCGTTGGAACCACCGCTTTGCTGTTGCATTCGATACTGTATTTGGTCCATAAACAGCACAAATTTTCTTGGCCACCTGCTTCGCCTTTTCACCTTAGTCGTAGTGGTACTGAAGGATGTATCGAATTTTCTCTTTTTTTACCTCCGTTTGGGAACGCTGTAACACACAACTGGCTTCACCAAACACAAAACTGCCAAAGAACTTTTTTTGAAGCGTAATGTCACCTTCACATTGCTGTATAGTATGACCCGATGCGATGTATACATCTTGAGATATGGCTCACTAAAGACATCTAGTTTTTTCTAAATTTCTAGTAGTACATCTAAATTTGTAGTAGATTTGTAGTAGATTTGTACATCTAAATTTGTAGTAGATTTGAATCTCCAACTTGATATTACGTGAAGAAAATGTTAAAGTAATAAAGTGAAATTACTCGTTAGCTATTAACTCTAGGGCTAATAAAGGTCTATACTTTTTTACTCAGAATTCGATACTCTATCATATTACGCTATAAAAAATATAGCATTCCATTTGAAAAAATAAAGTTGACCTTCAAATCTTCGAAGCGCCTCCACCTATGAAAAAAATAAATGCACCACACAGTGTAGCCTTATAAACCATGTAACTTTTTTATAAAACTTTTTTTTGTGCAACGCATATTTTGGTCGTAAAAGAGGTGCACACGTTGCGTGGTCCACCCTGTATATATATATATATATAATTAATTAAAAAATAAGGTTGTCTGATGTCCTGTATTCCTTTATGCACAGAAGAATAAAATAAAATAGAAAAAGGTGCTCGTAAGCCTCCAATACCTTTAAAAAAAAAAACAAAGTACCAAAATCTTCATTCCGACGAGTCTATACTCTCGCTACGATTTCGAAAAGCGCCTCGCCTCTTGAATATATTCCGTCGAAAAAAAAAAAAAAAAAACCTCGAGTCATAAGGGAAAACGATTCCCACAGATAATCACGGTTGACGCAAAATTATTTGCCTGCTGTAATTCGCAAAAATTGCCGAGCACGACCGCACCGACGATTTTATTTCTCAATCAACGCAGCACCGCTACGGGTGGAGGGTGCCGCTCTCACCGCCGGCCATTTAATCGTCTTGCGTCGTTTAACGTTGCTTTTTAATCGTGCCATGGCTCCGATAGGGAATTCGCTCGTTGAGATTTTTTCAATTCTTCAACCCCGTTAGCGTGCCTTGCGTATGCCCGTATGTATATGTATTACCGGCAGCGTTATATATTTACAGGGCGATTCACAACTACCAGGCTTCTCGTTGTCAGCATATATGGTGTCATTGCGAGAAAAACGTTTTTTTTTCTTCAAATATGCAAGAAAAATTGGCCTAGATATTCAAAGTTATCGGGGTTTGAGCGCGGCTTCCAATCTGACTTTGGACAAGTGATTTTTTTCTTCTCAAAATGTCTTGCTTTGATAAAAAATACTGCACACGGAGACTCGCTTTGCAAATCGATATGATTCAATAATTTTCTTTTATTATTTAAGGGCGGGGGGGGGGGGGAGATCGCTTCAGGTAGCCGAAAATAATCGAATATTCAAGATTTTTTATGTCGAAACTATTTATTTTGCATCGTTAAATTTTCCAGAATTTTCCAACCAAGACGTTGCAATTTCTTAGAGTGTAAGCCGTAAAAAAAAGTGTGATTTTTTTGGTCTGTTTTATGAAAGGGCCCGATGAGGTGAAATTGGACGCGGTAAGACTGGTCCAGGACTCGACGCAAAGTAGAGAATGCCCTGTCACTTTTCTGCACGGGCCTGTATTCTCACCAAATGAGCCCTAATAGTTGTGAATCACCCTGTATACAGAATAAACTCGCGGCATGATACTGTTCTTGTCAAATGAACAAAGATTGTATTCTAGGCGGAGAAGAATTTTCGTGACAACTCGGGATATATGTCTCAGGTCGGGTGGAAAAATGACTTTAGAAAGGCGGAGCCCCCGCGGGTCTTTACCGATCGACGAGTGACAATGTTTATCGTTATACATACATATATATATATATATATATATATACATATATATATAAACTTATCGGGTACCACAAGCCCCCGAACTAAACCCAAGCAGCACTCGTTTATCAAGCCGATCGACGAAACGGTTAAAAAAAAAAGAAAAGAAAAAAAGCGACAAAGAGAAAAGAGTTCATCCAGTATAAAAAGGGGGTGTTTACAGCTACAACCGCATCAGTTACTCAAGCGACGATCTCTCGTTCGTATCATACGCACATAGAGAAAAGCGTCATCGTTTCTCGTATCCTCCGCATCATCATGAACGCTCTGGTGAGTTTAAAGGACAAACGGGTCAAGGTGTTGAAGCCAAAGTTTTTCATAGTCGGGAATCAGAAACAATAGCGAACGAAAAGAAACGTTTTTTTTTTTTCGAGAGAATTATCGATTGTGAGTCTAAACGTAACGAGAAAATTCGGATTCTTCGAGGGTACACAAGAGCTCAACGTAACCTCACACACGGAGAGAATTAAAAAGTAATTTTTGTCGTGAATTTCACGGTAAAAATTGCCGTGATATATTTCAATGTGGTGACAAGTGAGAAAAGCATAATAATTCGTATGCGACAAGTTTTTTTTAACTCACGTTACAGAAAATTTCAAATACGTAGCTAAAATTTTACTATACAAGAAGGGTAGCGCGCACGATAATTTTTACCGAGAGCACAATACATTTTCCTATAACACTCATTAAATTTTATCATAAATCTTAAAATAACTGTTATAAAGACGATACTTTTTTATAGACATTTTTGAAAGGCATAAAATAATAAAATGCACAGTAAAATTTCGCTGATATTATATATTTTTTAAATTTAAGTTTTACGTATTTTGTTACACATGAAAATTTACTAGAAAATCTGGTAAAATTTTCTATCTGAAGAAGAAATTTTATTTTATTTTCGTGAAAATCTGTATTTTACTCAGTAATAATAAGCGAAGTTTCAGGGTTGTCATCTGGTTGCCGTTACTGCACGGTAATTTTTAACATTTAATTCTCTCCGTGCATATTTTTGAATCGAGCTTTTTCATAGGTCAAGCTGTGGCGGGAAGAATAAAGCGTCGGGATTGGTAGAATTTCCGGTATAGTTGGCTTTAAGGGGTTACGTGGGTTTCGAAGTAAAAAAAAAAGCATATTTTCTCTATTTTTTTTTAGATAATATATAAATTATTTTATTCAAAATGTTAAGCACATAAAAGAGCAACATTTCAACAATATTTAAAAAAAATTTCATCCAAAAATTTGGGAAATTCAGCCGGTGGGACCTGGTTTCCGGAGAACCCTAAAAAAAAAGTGTCCTCGTGGTGGTCAGGATAACTCATGATAGCTTTATCTGAAATTTAAAAAACCAATTTTTTGCTGTTAGTAGATAAGTATAGCTCGTGATTGAACGAAGGATTTAAAAAAAAATGAAATTTGAATTTTTGACAGAGTTGCATGCAAAATAGTTCAATTTTTGGTACAGTTTACACTACGTATAGCCTTGTAAAATTAGTTGTAATCGGAAAAAAAACCTTCGTTCGATCACTGGTCAATGCTATTTTGAAGAAGTGTGCAAAATTTCAATAAGATCGGTGCATTAGTTTTTGAAAAATCGTGTCCACCGACTTCAAAAATAGTGTTTTGAGAAAAATGCGTATACCTGCGTCGCTCCCGGCCGGTCTTTCCCAACGGGGGGAATTCCCAAAGGCTCTCTCTCCTAGACTTTTACTCCCATTGACTTTAAACTTTGGGAGAATATTCTAGACATATTGTACTATTAGATAACAAAATTTAAAAAAATGGATTCTTTGAAATTCACCGCATCTAGCCGGTGTAATTTTGAGCTTCCGACGCAAACTTGCTGTTATTCGTAATCGGCGAAACATTTTCCATTAGATAGACTCTCGAAACGGTTTAAAAGTCGGAATAATTTTTGTCGACCGTTTTGGCCACTTTCCCGGCATCGCGAAAATTTTAATCAACCGGAGCTCCGGTCTGTTTCATTCAATTTGAAAGCACCCCTTTTAAATGTGTGGGGTGAGAGAAAGAAAAATAAAATGGTGGTTTATCCCTTAATTTTTTTTTGTTTCAATTTATCCATAGTGGGTTTTTGGTCGTTTCGCAAGAGCAGAATTTTCATTTCCGTTACAATAAAATCGGTAGACTACTGCGGGTGAAACTGGAAAATCGGCCCTTGGCATTTTTCACTTGAAGCGGTGGTTGCACCTATTAAAACCATTTTGTTCGGAGATAAAAAAACACGCATCGAATAGTTTTTAATGCTCTACGATATACATCGTAGTAACTTTACGAACATAACTTTGGTGGTCGAAGGCGACCACCAAAGTTATGCTCTTTGGACTCTACTGCTCTACTGCTAAAAAAGAACTGCTAAAAATTCTACTGCTAAACGGGCTCTACTGCTAAAACTGTACTGCTAAAGGCTCTACTGCTAAAATTGTACTGCTAATAGCTCTACTGCTAGATGGGCTCTAGTGCTAAAACTGGACTGCTAAATAGCCTCTAGTGCTAAAAGCAGCACTGCTAAAGAGTCTCAACTGCTAAAACGCAAAAGGGTATGTTTTTGAAAAGTTTTATTGGAAATCATTGAAACTGCTAAAACGCAAAAGGGTATGTTTTTGAAAAGTTTTATTGGAAATCATTGAAAATCATTGAAAAGTCAATAGAACATTGAAAACAAAGGGAAAAGCGACATGAAAATTAGTAGTGAATGTTAGATGACAAGTTGAGAAGAAGGTGAACCCATTCCTCAGCACCGAATTCAGAGGTGTCTTCAGCTACTGCCAAGGTAGTTTGAAGAAAATTTCAAAAAAATCGTCAAATAACCGCAAAAAGTACAGTATAACCTCCATCAGTGGGACTTATATGACCTCTCTGTCAGAAGCTAATTTTAGCAGTCCAGTTTTATCAGTAGAGCCCATTTAGCAGTACAGCTTTTAGCAGTGGAGCCTTTTAGCAGTACAGCTTTGAGCAGTGGAGCTTTTAGCACTAGAGCCCGTTTAGCAGTACAGTTTTAGCAGTAGAGCCTTTAGCAGTACTTTTTTAGCAGTGCTTTTTTAGCCGTAAACCCGACCACGGTTCTTTGTCAATGCAGTGCCATCTTGCTTCATTAAGGCGCGCAACCACTTTAGGAGACCGAAAATTAGATGATTTTTTGGATTTTTTTATTGTGAAAAAGAAAAAAACGGAAATTTCCGCAACTATGACAATAATTTATTCATATTCTCATACATCTCTGGTAATTTTTTCAAGTTATTTCATGCATTAATTAAGGTGTAAGCCGCGGTGTCCCTTGGCGCGTCCTCATCGTCGTTGTCAATTTGTGGGAATTGCGCAGCTCGCAATTCGCATCTGAAATAGTCCAACAAATTTTTATACATTCTTGAGATGTTTTTTTAAGAAAATGAACCTAAATTGTGAAAAAAAAAAAATCGAGAATTGAATGTTGGAACGTGTTTGAAAAAAAAAGATCGATTTCTAGCTTTTTTCCCCGGCATTTTGCAACAATAAATATGTTTTAATCAATCTAATCTTTCCAACTTTAGGTTCATGCTTTAATAAATTATATTATGTAAACCAAATTTGAAGATGATCCATAAATTAGTTTTTGAGTTGATTCCCGCAAATTGAAAAAATGTCGTTTCGAGAAAAAAAACACGTTTAAAGTTTCACAAACGAAAAACAAAGTGAAGTGTTTTTAATCAAATGATAAAGTGTCTTACCGATTAATCAGCGATTCCAGCACCATAAAGCAGTTTCTCCTCTTCGTCATGCAACTCATTTGAAGCTTGCATTTCCTCTTTACGAGCTTTACGAGCTTCTTTTGTCTCTAATAAACTTTTTCTATTTTGCCGAGCCACGCGCATCTGATCCATTTGCTCGGCATATCCGTAGCTCTGCCTGCCAACTACTATTTGTAGTTCATTCACATAACCATGCGTAGGGCTGAATTTCCTTCATTGAATAAAATAGCAGCAAGAAATGCCGCTACCTCGATTATTTTGTACCCAGAATGGAGATGTTTTGGAGCTAATCGCCAAACGGTCGAGTTAAAACTTTCGTTTGTATTCTGAGTATGACGGCCTAAAAATCTCTGCAATAAATCCTCTCTTGATAGATCTTCGTACATAGGAAGAATGTGCTCTTGTACATCCAGGTGTAATGGGGGTGGATGTGGCTCAGGCTCCGTTCCGAGAGCTTTAGCCGAGCGGAGAGTCTTTATCATTTATATACACACCGTTAGAAGGAATCCGAATATCGTTTTGAAATTTTCAGAGTGTATTCTTAAGATATTTTGCTAACCATTTATGAAATAAAAACATTGATTTTTTGAAGCATCCAAAGTGGTTGCCTGCCTTAAAGCGCCTTTTTTTGGTTCAACTTTAAGCTCGTTATCACCGCCGTCCTTGCTCTCGTGTCGCCGATCTTCGGTGACGAGAGTGTCGAAGTAAACAAGAAGCAAGAAAAACGAGGCGTCATCGATCCCGGCTACGGAGGTCATTACCTCAATGGCGGTGCTCACCCCTTGACTGGGTATTCCGGATACGGCGGATTAGGAGGTAAATTATTAGGATACCCGAAGATGTATTTTAAATTAATCCACTTTTAGATTTAGACTTCCAATAGTGTCCCGTAAATCATTCGATTTACGAGAGAGAGAGAGGACCGAGAAAGAAAGAGAGAGAGAGAGATATTTACTTGATTTACAAGATTACTTTATTCGCTGATCGTCTTTGTCCGGAAGGAAACGAGATTCGTTGGAAAATCATCGGGCGCGGTTCAAAACTCGTTTCTGACTTCCGAGGAACGAAAAGAATTTTCGACGGTTCTGCGTGCGCAGCTCTTCCGTCCGCGGAAACGGAAATACTTATGAGACGATTTCCCATCATACATTCGTGCCGTAAAGAGTTTACATTTTTCGCAGTTTTTCGGCGTTGAGCAGTCACAAAGAAATATTTCTATAAATTATTTATTTATTTTTATTATTTATCAATGTTATTATTGATTATTATTCAATTGATTTATTAATTTTATTATTTATTATTCTTGATTATTATTATTAATATAGTCTAGTTTTTGTCAATGGAATTTTTTTTTCTCCGAATCTTTATTTCGAGCCCTGTAGTTCCCGAGTTACAGCGCATTGTCCAAAAATTGCACTGGTTTGAAAATCGCCGAACAAACTTGAGGGAGAAAATTAGAAAACTATTTTTGGATGCAAATTGAAGGTGAATTTTAGTCCCTTTGAGTCCCTTTACGATTTTCTATTGCCATTTCCGGAAAAATGGCGTTTTTATAAGCGTCTAAAAGTCCCAAAAAAGGCCCGTGTTCAACTGGTAGTAGAGTGAGAGTGAGAAAAAAGGACAAGGGAGTTCGTTTTTTTTTGCTTTAAAACAATCTGAAACATTAATTGCGGATTTTTTTTTACCGAAATCCAAATGTTTCACTATGTAGAACAGATCTACAGTGCCCTTGTGCCCGATCGTCCATTTTTTTAGGTTATGGACACGGTTATGTCCCAAGCGCGCCAATCTATTCGCTTCCATCGCACGGGATTGGTCACGGATGGAACCACGGTGTCGCCGCCGCGCCCTCTGTCGTTCACGGTTACAGCAACCTCCCCGCAGTTTCCGGCCTCGCTCCGTACTCCCACGGCTACAACCATCACGTACCATCGCTGCTGGCCGCACCGTGGCGCGTCGGTTACCACGGGTACAACGCCCTCCACGGTGCGCCTTACGGCCACGGGCTCAACTACGGCAACGGCTGGTAAAAAAAAAAAAGAAATGGATCATTCCCAAGTACCGAATTGGTACGGGCGTCTGACGGGTGCGATGCCAGCGCCAGCAGCACGGAACTTCCGGTTGCTTCGATCCCACTATTTCCTTCTTCTCCTAGCCAATCTTCGATCCGAAGTGTGTCTTTCATTTTTGTAGGAATTCAATAATGTCTGTAAAATTTCGGCCAACCATTGTCTTTCGATTAAAATTCATTGTATTTTATTAATTAAGTCTTTTATTTTGAAAAAATTTTCCTACTGCGAATTCACGCTCGTAGATATAGGTCTTGTGATTCTGAAGGTCGGGGGTGGCCCGCTTGTCGAGTCGGTTTTCAAAGTTCACTGCCTGGCCGCAAGGATCGTTGCGGTCGAGTATCCTCTGTGCGAAAAGGATAGGAAGCGATTTATCGTTCTGACGGCGCTTGTCTGTTTCGGCGAAGGGCTACGTGGTCTCGGCGTCTGCCGTCTCTTCTACCCGAGCAGAAATCTAATCAGGCTGCCTGAGGATCCATCAGGGCCGGATCAGGGATCAATAAGGCGCCCTGATCAGGCACGCATGATTTGCGCCGGACAGGGGCCTTATCAGGTATCAATAAGGCGCCCTGATCAGGCACGCATGATTTGCGCCGGACAGGGGCCTGAGCAGGGATCAATAAGGCGCCCTGATCAGGCACGCATGATTTGCGCCGGACAGGGGCCTGAGCAGGGATCAATAAGGCGCCCTGATCAGGCACGCCTGATTTGCGCCGGATAGAAGCCTTATCAGGTATCAATAAGGCGCCCTGATAAGGCACGCATGATTTGCGCCGGACAGATTGGGACGGTCATCGCCAAAACCGGAACAAAAACTAAACGATCAAGTCAAGTAAAATAAAAACTTAAACTTTAAAAAAATGTTTTCATATGTTTCATATTTTTAATAACGTTAGTAAACTTGATAACGTGTAACTGCGATAATAATTTAATAAATGTTGATCTATTTTTGAACAAAAAATTAATCAAATGATTGAGCCAGATGACACGCATGTCTCAGGCAGGATGAGGCACCTGATCCGGGCCAGATAAGTTGCTTGATCCGAGCCAGATATAGTGCCTAATCCGAGCCTGGTAAGGTGCCTGATCCGGGCCTGATAAAGCGCCTGATCAGAGCCTGATAAGGTGCCTGATCCGGACCTGAATTTGCAAAAGCGTTACATCCCTGATCAGGGCCGGACTAAATTTGCCTGATCCGGCCCGGATTTGCTATTGTGGCAGCCTGATCCGGTCCGGATTTCACCCTGAACAAATTTCTGCTCGGGTATGCGTGTCTGACACGCGGGCGCACGGTAGATATATCGATTACCGAAGCATCGGCATTTCGAGCTAAAAACGTAACCTCGAACGTGAAAATTACGGAAAACGTTGACTCGAGCAACAATTGTTCTACGAAAAGTGCACGACTACTCTTAGAAAAAAAAGTTTGATATTTTTTCAAAAATCGACGATGGTGGAAAAGTTACTGAAATAGCCAAAGATTTTTATGTAACTAGGGTGGCTCATACTTTTGTTGGAGATTCATTCATTCATTTTCACTTTTATCTTTCTGATAATAATCACGCACAATCACCGAAGGATACTTTAATACTGGATTACAATCATCGAGAAGATTGTGAATCATGATAAGTGTGTGTGATGTGGTAAATGTGTTCATATTGATAAACACTGTGATGTAAACACTGCCATTCAGAAATTTGTAGTAGATTTGAATCTCCAACTTGATATTACGTGAAGAAAATTTTTAAGTAATAAAGTGAAATTACTCGTTAGCTATTAACTCTAGGGCTAATAAAGGTCTATACTTTTTTACTCAGAATTCGATACTCTATCATATTACGCTATAAAAAATATAGCATTCCATTTGAAAAAATAAAGTTGACCTTCAAATCTTCGAAGCGCCTCCACCTATAAAAAAAATAAATGCACCACATAGTGTAGCCTTATAAACCATGTAACTTTTGTATAAAACATTTTTTTGTCCAACGCATATTTTGGTCGTAAAAGAGGTGCACACGTTGCGTGGTCCACCCTGTATATACGCCTTCCCTGCCCCTGGCGTTCTACCCCCTCTACTCGACCGATTTCATGCGCTCGTCTGTTTTCAGTCATGTTTGCAAGTATTTCTCATCTGTTTCGCATCATTTCAACGTAAAATGAGGATATACGTTTTGTCCTACTATACTTCTACTTTCAAAATCTGTTTGGAATATTGAAATCGGACCACCCATGACGCATCCACGCACGCTGCAAGATAGAGAATTATAAAATTCTAATTGCAATTATGCAAAAACTAATTATCCGACACCGCCTGGGTTGTGCACACATAAAGTACCTATCAATCACTACTATCTCGCGCGACAACTTAAAAAATGGCGGTGTTGTGAATTTTTGAAAAAAAAAAACGCTGATTTTTTCGGTTTTTCGGTTTTTCTTCGTTAATAATAATCCGATCGAGTTGTTCCAGCGCTCATTTTTTTTTGCATCTTGATTCTCTACAATTCGTCTTTTTAGTGCGTCAAGATTGCTTCATTAGTTTTCATTTTATAAGCGAAAAACGATAAAAAAACACGATTTTTTGCTTTTAAATATTCATAAAAAAATGAATAAATGATAGTTGCGAGTAGGAAACAAAACAGAATATAACTACGGATTGTCTTTCGTGTGATGGCACAGTCGGTATCCTGGTAGTATTTTTGTCACGCAAAAATCTTTATTGCTTGGTCCAATGGCTGCGCCACCAGTTGGTATCTCCCCGGGACTGCATTATCCTCCGTATCATTTACATTGACACGTCCTGCGCATTCGTTCGTACGCGTTATTACCGACCGTGCTCCTCTGGGAACACAGTGTTTCGGCCCGGCGACACCAGGTGTCGCGTCGACACGAGCGGTTGTCCGCGGACGTTACTGCTCGATAACAATAAATAACGTTGCAAAAAAGTATCATATTCGAGTCTTTAAACGATGAGTCTCATTGCCAAGACTCTTTCAGGCTTCGCGACGACTTTTCTCGGAAAATCCCTCGGAGGTAATTTAGAAACAACGCGAAAATTGTATTCCCCCCTGTATCCGCGCAAGCGCTAACCTCAAATTTCGTTCATTCACTCGTACTCCATTCGAAAAAAAAAACTTTTCGTCACGTTCTTTTTTTTTATAACTATCGATATAAGAAGAAATTTGTATTTTTTTTCCAGGAAATTTGTCCAGCGTCACGCAACTATGTCTGAACAAATCTTTCCAAGGTAAATCACGCAATTGATAGTCTGACGACTCCTAAAACCTCCCTGTATCTCTTGAAAAGATTTTGCCAATTTGAACCTCACATCTAAACGCATTATTTCCGACATCCAAAGTTTAAGAGAATGGTATTAATTTCAAAAGAGAGAGAGAGAGAGAGAGCTCTCGGTTTATGACGGTTACAATTTTAATACGCAGCAGTTCTAATAATGCAACGGTGAAAATTTACCAATGAGCTTGTATAACGGCTCCATTTCCTATTAGGGCACGATTTTCGAGAGTTCGTTCGGATTTATTAATTAGACTTTATCAGAATGAGCATTAGGCCTCCGTCGATTTGACAAAATAGATGCAGGTGCCTATACAAATACATAGAAATTTCTCAATGCAGACAATGAGATACAGGATAAACTTACCAGTGAATGGACGAATAATAATACCATAAGATTCAGAAGGACTGTATAATGAACATATCGAAACAAACTATTTTATTGCTAACAAAAATTAATGCTTTATTTTTTAAAATTAGTAAAACAAATGTCACTGAAAGAAAGTATTGTCCAACGCCAGCCACTACTTTTTCTCATCTTTCGCGCAGCATTTTAATTCCACGTTGGAAAAGCAACACGTCTTTTGAGGCTATCCAAGAGTCAACCCATTTTTTGGCCTCATAAGAATAAAAGTGCTGCTCAGTCAGGCTACGCGCAGGGATGATACGATATCGAAGGCGCCAAGTTTTGACCATTGATTCTTGATATTTGAACCAAAATAATGAGAATTTGAAGAATAAATAGTTTGCTGTTTCGACTTCCTTAAGGAATTATGAGCGCTTTTAGCGGTAATTGGAAAAACGCCAAAATTCAACGATAGTTGTTGGCTCATGGGTACAATATCATTATTTTATCACAAATAATGGAAATTGACCGGGCGAGCTTCAAAAAGTATTTGTTTAGTATTGCCTAAAGGGCAAAAAGTTTTTCTCTCATTTGGCTGAGACCCAAGAAGTTATACTTTAATATAGTACACCATATTTTCCGAGCTGCTCTATCGGGAAGATGCTATGTATGTAGAAGGTGTGTTGCACGCGAAAGGTGTTTGGCACTGGAGCGTGGGAGGTCCGGGGGATGTAACCCCCCCTGGCGCCGTTAAGGGGCAAGGCCCCTTGCGGGGCGGAGGGGGTGGAATGCCCCTCCAAGGACACTAAACACAGTATTTATATGATTTTCAACATAAATTCCGAGATTATAATGTTTTATTTATTTATATTCATTGTTTATTTATAACAATAAGAATTGTTCCATATAATTACTAAACCAAATGACTAAAAGATATATTTTACATAAACTTTGAACCTCAAAAGTCAGAAGAGGGATGAACCGTATACTTCAAATCCATCTTCGGATTTCTAGCAATTAAAAGCGCTACTTTACTCTCTGTCTAGTCGCATCTATGAGCAAGGAAAACATGGTAGTGGTATTTCAAATACATTTTTGGCTTCTGAAACACTGTTGAAACTATATATTTCCAAGTTACCTTGCCTGATGTTCCGTGAAATTTTCAAATTCGAAAAAAATCTCATTTTCGATAACTAACGAAAAATTCTAATTTTAACGCAAAATAAGCGAAATATTAATTTTTACCACTCCTCATATTTTGTTTATTTTCACTCGATAATCCTAAATTCACCGTAAAATCTTGGCGCCTCGGATATCGTACTCTTGCCCTATGTGCCATCGATCGGAACAAGTGATAATCGTAAGAGGCATTGTCCGGTGAATACGGTGGGTGGGGTAGGTCTTCCCATTTAAGCATTTCCAACTAGGATTCCACCGGTTCTGCAACATGTGGCCAAGTGTTGTCATGCTGCAAAATCACTTTGTCGTATCTCTGCTCGCATAGCAGCCGTTTTTCCTTCGATACTCGGCTCAAACGCATCAATTGTAGTCGATAGTGATTTCCCGTGATGGCTTCGTTCGGTTTGAGCAGCTCATAATAAACTACACCCACCTGATCTCACCAAATGCAGAGCAGAAGCATGGAACCATGGATATTCGGCCTTGCCGACGATGTTGATGCATGGCCGGGCTTACCCCAGGATTTTCTACGCTTCGGGTTATCGCAGTGTATCCATTTTTCATCGCCAGTCGCGATACGATGCAAAAAACCTTTCATTTTCTGCCATTGAGGCAGCTGTTCACACGTGAGAAGACGCCGTTCGACGTATCTCGGCTGCAACTCGTACGGCACTCAATGTTCTTGTTTTTGAATCATTCCTAATGCTTTCAAACGTTTCGAAACTGTTGTGTGATCAACTCCTAATGATTCTGCAAGTTCGGCTAGAGTCTGACACGAGTCTTCATAAAGGAATGCCTCCAATTCTTCGTCTTCAAACTTTTTCGGTGCGTTTTCTTTTTCAAACTTTTTCTTCAAACTTAGAGCGTTCTTTATCTTCAACGTGAAAATAATTATTTTTGAAGCGTCTAATCCAATATCTGCATGGTGTTTGGAGACGATATAAATGTATAAAATGCCATGCATATGCCATGATTTGGATAATGGAACGTTCAAATGAAGCAAATCATCGTTCGGATAACGAAGAGTTCGGATGGTGGGAGCTCCGATAATCGAGGTTCTACTGTATGCTGATAGTAAAGAAAAATATTCGAATTGATTGCAACAAATAATATTGAAGGAATTGATAAACGAGTAGCCAAACGATTAAATCGCCAGTGAATGGACGAAACTACCGATAAATGGACACTCGACCACCAGTGAATGGACATGTGGTATAGACGAACGCTGTGAAGGATAACAACTTGTTATTTATTTTTATTAAATGCTAGATTTGGAGATCAGTGTGTTGTACAAAAATAATAATATTCTTAATGGGTTTGAAGTTTGCATCGTTCGAACGTAACGATTTTTTCAAATTCCTTTCTTTTTTTATTCTTATTGAGTCCTATTCCGCAGACTTAGTTTGTAGATCGCTAAATAAGGAGCCTAAAAAACGATTGCGAGATTTCCGTAGCTCAATTCTGTCAAAGGAAATTCGGGAACGTTGGAACGAAAATATTTCGTTGCATTTCAACGATGCAAACTTCAGCGACATTATTCTTATACATACGAGTATTATATTTGTTATTACGATGTCGTAGAAAATACACAAACCTATTTTGCCTCTTAACGTGACACGCTGAAAAAAGTACCAATAGTTTGTTTCGACGGAGAAATAGACATTTAAATTATGCGAAAATAAAAGAAACAACGAATGAAATGATGACAGCATCTGATGAATTGCCCACTGTTAATTCTTAACAGTAATAAATTTTGCAATTTTCAACAGATGAGCTAAATTTTTTACTCTGCTGTGAGAACTATCGGAACAGAGTCCACATGTCCATTCACTGGAAAGAGATTAGAATACAGCACCAGTGAATAAACATATATAATTCTGACTTATTATTACGAATTCATTGAAAGATTGCGTCTACTTTATCCATTGGAAAAAGCACGGTCAATCGTATTATTCGTAAATATAAATTAACAAATTCGTTGTGCACCAAAAGTCAAAGTGGTAAACCGCGAAAAACTACGGTAAACGTTCAAAAAATTATAAAAAGGAAGTGCGTTATAGATCCACGAAAAACTGCAGCAGGCATTTCGAGAGAATTACCTAATGTAAATCGTGCCGACATTGTAAGCCCTGCGTTAAAAATCCTAAGTTCAACAATTTGTATCTTGTTTAGTCGCTGACTTTATCTGAAACTTTGCATACGTGAATATGGGTACTTTATCTGTGATATTCTTGAAAATTATTATTTTTTTCTGGCAGACGTTTGTGACGGAGTATCCTTAAGTTATGTCTGAAACGTATTTTGGCATCGTCGACAATTCGAAGATATTCGAAGGAGGCGATTTATATAGGCATTTAGTACACAAGCTGTTCTTGGTACTGCCGGACATCGAAGAAAGAGATGTGCGAGCGGATTTTCGTCTCCCTACGCTTACGGAAAGGGAGCACAAAAAAAAAAGCACAGAGCAAGAATCGCTCTTAGCGAATTTCAATCCATTCGCATCAACCCGAGCACCCTCTTTGCTCGTTGAGGATTTTATCCTGTTGACCACTACGGACACCCTTTTTTTCCTCTTTTTTTTTGTCGGAGATTCGAATCTCGAAATTCGAGACACGTCAGGGGACTCCTTAGTTGGTCGTTTCGTCTGCCACAATAGCAGCGGGACACCTTCGTCCACGGGCCTACTTCGAGATCGATCTAGATGCGAGGCTGCTTACATTTTGTTTTTATCTTTCCGTTACTTTAGCGCGAGTAAATGAGGGCTTGCATGCGCGTTTAAGGAATTTTTTTTTTTCGATGAAAAAGAAGTGAAGCGAAAAAAATTGAACAATGTAGTTCTTAGTTTAGTAATAAAAGTTTTCTACGATCGGATATTTTTTGAAAGTTTGAAAATTACGAAAATGACAAGCTGTAGAAAAAAAAGCGTTCGATTTTTGATGAAAGAAATAACTTTAATCATTTTTTACTAACAAATGGATAAACATAGTTGAAAAATCTTCAGGTCATACGATAGACAATGTTACAAATTATGCTCTGTCGGAATTTGGAGCGATTCGGACGATTGGATTTTGAAATACGACATACTCCGTATCATAAAACATAGTATTCGAGAAAAACGAAAAAAGAAAAGAGTAAATCCACGGTCTTACGCGAATAAAACAATCGTATTCAAATGTCAAGCTCATGCAGACCCCTCAATCATTATCTGACTCAATTTAGAATTTTTTTTTCATTTCAGCGACACGATAACGACTATTCACTAAACTAACAATATCGTTTTCAGGTGACAAGAGCAGCATTTTATTTTTCCACCATTCCCCCCCGCAAGAATGTGAACGCATTTTGTTCCGCAATCTCGTCGATCGTGTTTGAGGACTCCCTCGCACTAAAGTAGTCCATTTCCAGCCTGAATAAAGCAATCTCCTGTATTGTGCCGGAAACTGGGTAAAAACGGATGCTAAACTCGTGCGAAAGGGCTGGTTGGGATTTTTATCTCGGGTAAGCCGAGACAAGTATTTTTCGATTGTGAATTGCGATTAACGAGGAGAAGTCCCTCAGCGGACTTTTTCGAACCCAAGCGGTCACCTCTCCGACTGTTGGCCCGGGTTCACCGCTGCGAGACACGCGAGATCGCTGCAACCGTTGATCTGCGTAAGAAGAGGCGGGGGAGGGGTGTCGAACGGCTAAAAGATCTCTCTCTCTCTCTCTCTCTCGAATAATGAGACGAGAAAAAAAAGGGGAAAGAATACCCGGAGGACAGCGGGTACAGGCGAAGGCGGCGCCCGAAAACTCGCAAGAAAAGAATCGGAGAACCGGAATGCCCGTTTGTGACGAATGGCCGAATCGGTGGGAACATTACGGAAGGGGTGATGTGTCCATTTGCGGTTGACCAGTTGTCACAAAATACGGGAAAAAAGAGCGAGCCAAAGAAAGAGAAAGAGAAAGAGAGAGAGAGCTAGAGAGAGGGAGAGAGAAGTTCAGGGTGTACAAAAAAAATCTCGGATCAATATGTCTCCCATTGCGCGTCCGATTCTCGTGTTTGACGTTCGTGGGAATAACCAAAAGGTTTTGCACAAAACTCCAGTAATTTTTTTAAGGGGCACATCCGAGTTGACGGCGGAAAAAATAGGCGAATTTTGGCAATTATTATCTCAAACTATTTGTTCGATTTCATCCAAGTTTGTTTTATTCGAAAGTATCAATATCGAGGTATATTGACGATTTTTGTTATCAATATATATTGACTGGGAGCGCTGTTATTGTGGCCGGCGTAAAACGTGTCCCTCGCTGGTATGGTCTGCGGTTCCTATGATTGCATGCAGTCGGTTGATCTAAAACAAAGATTGCGAACGAATTCTCGAAATGTAATGCTTAAAGCCCTTCTTATCGTAGGATTTTTTGAAGTTTTTTCACAAAATTGCGCCTGAATGTAATTAACATTCATTTTTTAATCTAAATTTCCAACTTTTCAGGCTTGAAGAAAAAATAATAATTGAGTAAAACAAAATCCCACGATGCGAAGAGCTTTATGCATTACATTTTAAGAATGTTTGCGAAATATTTGTTTCAGATTGACAGACTGCATGCAATCATAGGATGGTTCCTGATGAATGCATCCCAGCGAGGGACATGTTTTACGTTGGCCACAATAACAACGCTCCCAATCAATATATATTTTTATTATATTTATAAAAAAATGTTGTCAATATACCTAAATATACTTTCGAATAAAATAAACTTGGATGAAATCGGACAAATAGTTTTTGAGATAATAATTCCCAAAATTCACCAATATTTTTCCGCCGTTTACTCGGATGTGGCCCCTTAATTTGAGTCTAGCTTCCGCCCGCAGCTTCGCCCGTGTGGAATTTGCCCCATAGAAACTTTATTACCAGTTACACCTCTTGTTAGGGGTTGTTTAAAAAAATCCTAATATACGCGTTTTTATTATTTGCTTTAAAGAATATTTATACCGAGCTTCAAGTTGATGCACGCAAGGAATACAATTTACCATACAAACATTTACATTCCATTTCATCCTTTTAGGGGTTGATTTTCAAAAAATCCTTTCTCAGTGCACCTCTACACCTTCCGAGGAACGTTTCTTCCAAATTTCATCTTTCTATCTTTAGCGGCTTAGGCTGTGCTTTGTCTATATGTCAGTCAGTTATTCAGTCAGTCATGGAACTGTTTTGAATCTATAGATTTAAGTTTGCATCGTTGAAATGCAATGAAAATTATTCTTTTTCAATACCTCGAATTTCTTTTGCCAAACCTTTGTTACCACAATTCCTCAATCATTTTTTAAGTCTCTTATTTAGAGATCGAGAATTAAAATCTGGAAAAAGATTTTGTAAAATAATAAAAATGAAGAAATAAAAATATGAAAACATAACTTTCGTTGCATTCCTACGACACAAATCCCAAAACCATTTTTTTATTTTTCCAAGAATGCTCCGAAGCATCCCCATATGGATTAACTTAGGCCGAAGATAATTTAATTTCCATTTCTTTTGATTGAAAAATGAATGTCCTTTTTCTGTGAAATTCACGAAATTCACAGTAATAGGAATTATCAGCGTAGGCTGATAATAAGGCTGATCCATTCACGGTCAATATTAAAATTACTGGTTCGGATTGTGGATAATTTTCGGCAGATAAGGCTCTTTTCTTTTGCGGTCAATCCTTTGCGGGTTATAATCGGCTGCTTAAAGTGTCTCATGGGGAAAACTCTAAAGTCTTCCTCTCTCCTTCTCTTTCTCAAAGGAAAAATATAGATGGCTCGTATCAATCACCCCCATGCATGTTCTACGATCTTTTGTAGTTTTCGAGAAAAAAAAAACATTTTTCATTTTTCTTTCGAGTTTCCCTGTAGCGTATGTTTTTTTTATTTTTTTCTCTTTCGTGTATGTACCTTCCTCTTAGAAGTTTGTTGAAGCAATCAGAAGTCATTAAGGGGGCAAATTCATGTAGACGATAGAAAAAAAGCCAATTTTGATCATTCTTTTTGCTTAACGAACGAAACGTTTTACATTTATGAAACTTTAGGTAACAAATTATTACATAATTAAACTATTTGAATTAATTTTTTATTAAAAAATATTGCAAAATGGCGACCTTATATGGCGTGGTCTTCCAGGATGGTTTTGGCGGCAGTTGCCCGTTTGTGTGCAATCGAACGACTTCAATACTCACCTGAAAGATATGAGCGAAGAATTTTTAGTATTTTAACATTCAAATGCTGAACTTATGTCTAAGAAAAATTTTAAACGTTGACAATTAAAAAAATGAGAGACTAGAAAAAAAATTGAAACTTTACACAAAATTTTCGTTTTTTTTTCCATAAAGAAGTACTTCTTAAAAGTGATTTTCATAAACAAGTAGTTATAAGTTTAAGGTAATAGTATTATTGAGTTACGTGTACCATTTTAGCAAGATCGGTCAACTCGTTTTAAAGTTACGTTTCCCACAAATTAAAAAAAATGTAGTTTTGAGATAAATGTGTGTAATGTTTTGAGCTACGAAAACTCATTGATCTCAGTGACTTAGCGGCTGATCAGCGATTTCAGGGTTATACAATAGTCCTTCAGCTTCTAAAAAAATACACGGAGAGAATTAAATGTTAAAAATTATCGTGCAGTAACGGTAACCAGATGACAACCCTGAAACTTCGCTTATTATTACTGAGTAAAACACAGATTTGCACGAAAATAAAATAAAATTTCTTCTTCAGATAGAAAATTTTACCAGATTTTCTAGTAAATTTTCATGTGTAACAAAATACGCAAAACTTAAATTAAAAAAATATATAATATCAGCGAAATTTTACTGTGCATTTTATTATTTTATGCCTTTCAAAAATGTCTATAAAAAGTATCGTCTTTATAACAGTTATTTTAAGATTTATGATAAAATTTAATGAGTGTTATAGGAAAATGTATTGTGCTCTCGGTAAAAATTATCGTGCGCGCTACCCTTCTTGTATAGTAAAATTTTAGCTACGTATTTGAAATTTTCTGTAACGTGAGTTAAAAAAAACTTGTCGCATACGAATTATTATGCTTTTCTCACTTGTCACCACAATGAAATATATCACGGTAATTTTTACCGTGAAATTCACGACAAAAATTACTTTTTAATTCTCTCCGTGTACGATTTTTCGATGCCCCTACATGAATTTCCCCCTTTACGACTAGTAGAAGTCTTTTTTTTTTATCATCTCAACTGAACAGTGAACTTCGTAACGATAACACAAGTAAAAGAAAATCGCGAGGAAAGTATAAAGAATGTTTATCAATTTTAGGGGATTTTTTTTGGTGCTGATACGGCTTAATTGTGAAAAAATGCTTACTTGATCATTCAAAATATTGTCCATCGTTAGCCACTACTTTTTCCCATCTTCCTGATAATAGTGGATTTCACGTCGAAGGAATGACATATCTTCAGAGGCTATCCACGAATCGACGCATTTTTTGGTATCCTCATAAAAATGGAAGCTCTGCTCAGACAAGTCATAAGTCACTGATCGGAATAGATGGTAATCGGAGGGAGCATTTTGGATTAACAAGTGGATTTACAAGTCTAGATTATGTTAAGCCTTACAAATAGCTAATTTAATAATAAATGAACACTTAGAAATATTAATTTTCCACCTTCAATAATAATTGAAGTATATCGTATAGTATTCGACGATATTTGCGTGTGCTTGACTGAGGTCTTCTCAGTGACTGTACATCTGTTTCAACTGTCCAACAAAAAAATTCTCAATTCTTAAATTTAATTAATATGTTTAGATCATCTTATTATTATTAATAATTACCCAAAAACTCAATATATATTGAGTTTTCCAACGATTGCTATTAATTCATCTTCAAAAATGTGATACTCCTCATTACTTTAATTAATTTCTCGACAATTAGTCGATTTATTTGAAATTTAGCATAATCAATCGCTTGATCCGAAATCATGATGATATAATATTTTCAGAATTTACGGCGATTTAGTTCCATTCGTTTTGCAACCATTAACGCCTGCAGAAGCTGTTTTCACATAAGCGACCGTGTTAAGTTCATACGTTTATAACTACTAAATGATTTAGTGGAAAATTCTAAAATAATTAATGTATTATTATTCTATCAAGAACTATCATTCCTCAAATTTTCAAGAATTTTGGCGATTCTTTTAATATTCATCCAGTAATACCTTAAACGCTTATAAACGTTTCCCTGACCAGTCTCGCAATATTAGGCCGAGCGTTGTCGTTCTGGAAAATCACTTTGGCGTGTCTTTTCGTGTAATTTGGCCGTTTTTGCTTCAATGCTCGGCTCAGTTGCATCAATCGTTGTTGGTAACATTTGATGTTGATAAACATTTAATGATTCTGCAAGTTCTTGCGTTTGACTCGGGGTCTTCATCGTGTAAAGCTTCCACTTCCTCATCTTCAAACTTTTTTGGCTGACCTGGACATTCTTTATCTTCCGTGTCAAAATCACCCTTTTTATAGCGTTGAAACCAGTACTGACGTGTTGAAATCGATGGAGCATAATCACCATAAGCTTACAACAGCATTTGTTGACTTTCAGCAGCACTTTTCGTTAAATGGAATCGAAAAAGCAAAACTTTCCGCAAATTGCGTTTTGTCAGCACAAAACTCGACGTATTCAACGCTGAAAAAAATAATATATAACCCGATGCGATATATTACTAGTTACGGTATCTCTTGAAAATCTCTTAAAATTAATGCACACAATCTAATACATACACAAAAGAGAAAAATGAAGAAAAAAAATGCTTTTTTTTTTCTCGAAAAGTAGAAAAAGATCGTAGAACATATATGGGGGATAATTCCGATAGATATCGATACGAGGCATCTAGATTTTCTTGTTGAACGTCACTTTTCGGGCCAGTCTATATATAAGTCCGATGACAAAAGCAATACTACGAATTGACCACGAGCGCACTCAATTTATTGCCCGATATCCAAAAACGTATTAACGTCGCACACGGACGCAGCAGACAGATAAATGGTCAAGGAGCAAGAACGCGTGAGCGCAACACAAAGGACCGAGCGCAACCATCGTGCATTACTACCAACGCACCGCGTCGTAAGTAAGAAGTCCGAGTAAGAGCGAAAATTTTTCGCAATGTAATCTTGCGCATTGATCGTGAGGAAGAATAAAAGGGTTGGCTTCACAAGCGGAGAGGATAATGGTCTTGGTGCTGGTCCTCTTGGCTCACAGTTAAGTTAGGAAGGATTAGCCGCCAGTGTGCCAGGTTTTGGACATCTGTCGTATTGACGGACCGTGGTCAGCCGGGCCTGCGGAGGGTAAAGGGGTGCTTCGGGCATAGAGGGACCACGAGATCTCAACGAAATGAACAACAATGGATGGATAGTGTCGTCAGCAATGGCTCAGGATATTATTATTATTATTATTGGGAACTGCGAAACGTACGTCATTCTCTCGTTCGTTCTCTCTCTCTCTCTCTCTCTCTCTCTGTCTTTTTTCTCTTCTATGCTCCGTAAGATGTTGGAATCATTTTTTTTTTCGATAATGACGCGTGACGCGATTTTACAAATCGTCCCAATATGGAAAAGTCTCGAGGGCTCTCGGAAACGGCGTTCGGTCACGTACGGGGGAGAATAAATTCAAAAAGTTTTTCATACGAATTTTATGCGTCATCGTTTTTCTCAATTTATTTGTTGCGGCTAATCTTACGTTTTGCACGGCTCGTGCTCGGTGTGAAATTCGATGGACGAATAATTGAAAATAGATTTTGTGGAGTTGAATAAAGTGAAGTTGGAGCATCCATTTTTTTGCCGGAAGCTACATTCTTATGGGGGGTTTTTTTTTTAACGGTGCTTTGTGTTTGCTTGGGTCCCAAAAAAACAGGCCGATTTTCAATATATTTTTTTTTTCATGAGAGTATTGAGAAGACGCGGTCGAAATTTTGCACAGTATTTTGAAATTTGAAATTATTGATGAATACTCAAGTTATTATTATTTAAAGAAAATTTCGCTGTTGCGTCGTAGTCGGAAATAAAAAACGTACTTTTAGTATGGCAATCAATCTTTCGTATGAGCGGATACTTTTTTTAAATTTTGATAGATACAAAAATGGCAAGCTCTAGAAAAACAAAGTTCGATTTTCGACCAGAAGAAAACAACTTTAATCATTTGTTATTGACAAATAGATAAACATTGTCATAACTCGGTCAATTTTCTTATCTTTTACAATCTTTTTACTCATACTTTAAATTACTTATCCTTGTTGCAATAAAAAATCAAGACGCTAGGCTATAAATTGATGCAATAAAAAATTGTATTTTCGAAATTTCACCTTCTGACGTAAAAATATAATTTTATTGAATATTGAACGAATGTCCAGTAGGCCGAGATACAAGCTGTTTTTTAAAGCTGTTTTCTGATTTTTTTCGCCATTACTCGCGGGTTGTGAGCGAGCGATCTGAAAGTTCATCAGTGCCCGAAGATTTGCACGAATAATGGAACATCAGTGTTCTTTCTCTGTCTTTATCGTCGTCCAATATCTCGCATCTTGTCGATTCTTCTCCGCTGGTAGAAAAAAGCAACTCTACAAAAGAGTTGTCCACTTTTGGATTTTTCTTTTTTGTCGGATATATGAATAAGGGGCGGGGGATAGAGAGAGAGAGAGAGAGAGAGAGAGAGAGAGAGAGAGAGAGAGAGAGAGAGCGAGAGAGGGGAAGAAAAAAGAGAATACAATAATAGTCGTACGCTGACCACCGACCGTGCTTCGGGAGACTTTGCCTCGCAACAATGTTACTTAATAAGCTTAAGAACGCACCAGCGAGAAAGAAGATTGAGCCGGAGACCTGGCGAGCTGTCGGATGTCACATAAGCTCGGGAATATTTCTCTTTCTCTCTCTCTTTCTCTCTCTCTCTCTCTCTCCGTTTTTCTGGCTACCTGTCTCTCTTTCTATCTCTCTTGAGCGGGTCCTGGGTGATGTCAAACGTTCGTCATATTTGATATTTCGTAGGACCGACCCCCGCGCGGTTCGATCCTTGTCCATTTTGTCCCAACTCCAGTGGCTTTCGCCCATTTTTCCGCTTTTCTATACCGGTAAGATTATTTGCGAAAGAGTTCTCGGCTCTTCTTGGTATGTACAGTTATATTTGCATGGGAGAGTGAGAAGTCTATTTCTTTTTGTGTCTTCTCTCTCTCTTTCTCTTGTCATCCTTTTCACCGCCTCTCTCTCTCTCTCTCTCTCTCTGTCTCTCCCTCCCTCCCTCCCTCCCTCCCTCCCTCCCTCCCTCCCTCCCTCCCTCTCAACATTGCTGTCTCCATCTCTTTTTGGTTCTCTCTAACTTTTTCCTTCTCCTCGCACTCTGACTCTCTCTTCCCTTCTCTTCATCCTCTCTCTTTTTCTCTCTGTCTTATTTCGTTTCTCATGTTTCTCACTTTCTTACTCTCCCCCTCCCCCTCTCATTCACTCTCCCTCTCTCTATTATGGCTAATAATATAGCCAAAACAGTTAACTCTAGACTCTATCAATTTAAAGTTTTTCGCGGGTTTTTCTCGCTACATTTAAGAGTAAGGCTTTTATCAATCCCTATTTTACCAGTATTCGACTACTGCTGCTGCGTAGTCGTCGTAGTGTTTGGACTAGCTGAAGAGGATTCCATTATAAATGCTGCGCTGAACTCGTGCGTGCGCTTTATTTTTCATATAAAAAGATTTGAACATATAACGCCATACTTGGCCATAAATAGATCAAAGAGGTGCATGACATTGAGGAGAGAGGCGGAATTCTTGACTATTGCGCATTTTTGTACGGAATATTTAAGAAACTCTTTTTACACTTCTGCACCATACTGTCCCAATGCATTTTCACCCGGTAGCACGAGTCTGAGTAAGAGGACATTCAATAAAGTGATCCTCGAACTGTTTACAGAGGGTAGTATGTAGAGTTTCTCGTGATTTGTTTCTGTGTTCCTTTCGCTACTTGTAGTTTTTCTCTTCAGTTCCGATTTTATTTTTACTTGCGTTTTTCTTTTTATTTGCGTTTGTCTTGTTTGCGTTTGTAAGGAGCGTTGTTCTTCTTATTTTAGTTTGATTTGTATAGAATCATTTTTTCGGTTTTTACACTAATAAACCTAATCTAAGAATTCTCTCTCTCTAACTCTTTTGAAGTCGTTCTCTCTCTCTCTTTCTCTCTTGCTGACTCTCTCTATTCATCTTCCGCATCTCCCTTCATCAACAAAGCCTCGACTGGAGAGTTCCCATATTTTTCGCATACACCTTTTGTATTCCGGTCAACAATACAGAAGATTCAAAATTTGGAGACCACTTTTTCCCCCGGTAAAGCACACTCACCTGTGAAGTCCTCATAACCAAGTGCCCTAGCGGCCTCACTCCCTTCGATGATGGCTCACTCGCCTTCCTCGTCGACCCTTCCATCGAGAATCGTTGCGAATATTTTGGGACCAAAAAAAAAGTCTTCCTCCCTTCCAGCAGAAATAAACGAATTATTAGTCCGGAATGATTAACGGGCGGACTCACTTGTCACCGGCCTGTTTCCGGTTCTGAGAGACCCTGGAAGTGTTGCCAACTGGTCTTTTAAATCTTCATAAGATTCTTTTTTTCCAAAGCCCTAAATATTTTCGCGAAATGTTCCAAAAAAAAAAACGTATTTTTGGGATTTCCTATTTATTTCTTTATCCTCGTAAGTTGTGTCACTTCGACGAGATTTTATCGTCCATCTCGTAACGATGGGACATTTTTTTTGAGCCTGAAAAATGGACAACAGAAATTCACAAATATTGGAAATGAGAAAACTTTCGGATTGCGTCCACCAAACGCGAGCCGAACTGTACGCACTAATTACTAACGAGCCACATCGTTGTACCATCATTGTGTGCCTTGTTACGAAATACGAGGTAACAATATCCCTCAGGCTACACATTCTGTACTGATGGGAAAATTCCGCCCGTCCAGCACGTTACAAAGTTGATGGAGTTCGATATCCTCGAGTTTCATTTCCATGAGTCGTTTCACAATAATTTTCCAAGTCGTGCGATTCTCGAATTCATTATCGAAATTTTATTCCAGGGTCACGTGTATACGTATACGTATACACGAATGCTTGGAGCATTGAACTCGACTAAAATGATCCGTAGACGCAATTCAACGCTTATAGTAAAGAAATAATTTGTTGATGTGCACCTTAGAAACGTTGTCCGAGTATATTTAAACTTAGATGAAATAAATAGAGTATGAATGCTTGGACAACGGAAAAGATTAGCGTGAATGTCTTTTACGGATCCGATATTTTTTTATGATGAGCGTGCTAGGATGACGCGGTCGGGGTTTTACACCCAGCCCAAACGAACCCAAAAAACAGGTCGATTTTCAATATTTTTTTATGATGAGAGTGTTAGGATGACGATGTCGGGATTTTACGCACAATTCGTACATAGTTTTGCCAAGATTGAGTTTTTTTGAGTGCAAAATATTGATAAACAATGAATTCATTATTATTTACGGGTAGTAGTCTCGCCAAGGCGTTTTTCTATAGATTTTTTTTTATTCTGAGGACCCATCCAGGATACTATTAAATGATTACCTGCAAAATTTCAAAAGGATTCACCATTCCGTTTCCGAGATATTGGCAATCAAAGATTTCACGGTTTTACACGTGTTCTTATGGGGAGCAGTGAAAAATTTCACATTTCAGGCAATAACTTTGAAACTTACCTGCAGATTTTTTTTTATTTTATTTTCCATTACAGAGGAACGTATGACGAAGTGTGTAAAAAAAAATCATGAATTTTGACCGTCTCTTTTCAGAGATATAGCGATTTAAATTAAGCAACGTCTAGCGACGCCAGCGCCACGAGGCAACTGGAGCAGATTAGAACTAGATTACAGTAGTGTGTGTATATCCGTATACGCAGGGTATCTACGTATTAGTAGCCGAAATGGATAGTCTGATACAAAAGTGAGGGTTAGGTAAACATTATATTAGGCGTTTTCATTATTACTTTACAAGCTTTTTCATCCCGATAAGATGTACAACCTACACTGTAAGGATATTTCACAATATTTCGAAGCTTTCATGGATTGAGCGGAGAATAAACTTTTCAACGTGACTGTGGCGAGACTACTACCTTGAACAAAGTGCCGCCATTGGTGTACAGCCAATAGATGTAGATGGTCCTGTCAACTAGTATGATGTGAAATGAAAAATCAAAAATGGACTTTTACTAGAATAATAAAACTTTCGTATGGTTGGATAATTTTTTTTAATTTTGAAAATTACAATGTTTTGTTTTAATTTTGAAAATTACAATATACAAGAGTAGGAGTAAGTCCCCCAGTGGTGGACATCTAAGGTTTTCACACAATAAAAAAAAACTGCTTCGAGAAATATTACCTTATTTATGATATAACTACATCAACGAAGTTTAAAACCAAAATAAATTAACAAAAATGTAATCTCTGCATAAACATACTTAAAAACTCAAATCAAACTTTGGTAAAAAATATTGTAGTCACTGCAAGTGGCACCTAGTACCCGACAGACTTAACTTCGAGCCCCCAGCTCGATATTTTCAAAACATCGCGCATCGATCGCATATGTAGGCTGATTCTGAACATTCAGGGATGTCTGCACATGCTTCATGAGCCCACCCACGGCAGTTGGAGCACTGTATCGAGTCTTCGGCGTAGTCCTCTAAGCATACTACGCAAGTAGTTTCTATGTTAGCTATTTCGGTTAACGGTTTCTTTTTTTTGCCTTAGCGCCACTTTTTCCTTTGGCCTTTACGCCTTTGGTTTTTTCCCCTTCTTTTCTATAGCTGTTATAAACTTCTTTCCAATTCCTTTCTTTTTGTCCCTAACGTTCTTTTCATCTTCTATTTCTTCAACAAAAATGTTGTACTTTGATGAAGTTAGAATTCCACTTTTTTCGCACTTTCTCTTCCCAGCAACGCGTCATTTTTTGCAGCATTTGGCAATGGCGACAAATTACGGAGAATCTGGACAACATCTGGATTAAAGCTAGTCTATGGCTTGAGACTGAAGCTGATTGTTGGTTCGCTGGTGCTGGTACAGAGCTGTGATATGACTTGCTCAAGCATAGAGTTCGTAGATTCTTTAGGAGGGTCTGTGGGTTCTTCTGAAACCAAATTGTTGGACGGTTCTGCTTCTCTCAAACTCATTTTTTTGGACAACACCTTGTTTATCGCAGTTTGCAAACTTTTTTGGTTCCATTTTCCTTTCTTTTTCTTCTCTTCGATTTTGATTTTGCTGTGTTCTTTTATCCTGTAGAACAACGTACACCAGTTATTATAAAAAAGTATTAATTCTTACGAGAAAAAACGAACATGTGTACTGTCCGGCGTTAGGGGACCACTTTGTGTCCGGTACCAGGGGACAGAGAATTCCCAAAATTACGTGTTTTATACAAAAACTTCTTAGGGAACCAACAAAAACTTACACAAACTTCGAATATTTATGGAACATGACGTATAATAACCATTGCCGTAAACACTTAAACACGAAAACTTAGCAGTAAGACTTACTTCGATCTTACGTGACGCAGTGTATTCCTGCCAAATGCAACAATCTACCACTCCATCACTTGCCTCGCGCGTCAATGGCAAACCGCGCCACGCGATCGTGTATCGCTACGCTCCCCCGCGCCCTTTTCAACCATTTTTTAATCGAACGCGCTGCGATTTACTGAGATAATACGAGTGTCCGACGCTAGGTGGCGTCTGGCGTTACGGGGCTTCTACCTAGTCTTGTCGAAATTAAAAAAAAATGTTTGTACCATCGACTTGTATATTTCATCGAACCAACGAATACTCGGAGCAATAAAATATTTTAGTATTTCGTCTCAATAGTTCGTTGGCCACCTGTGAATGAAGAATTTCCTTCATCCAGTTGATGCTTCATCTTTCTGTACCGACAATGACGCGTATCTTCATCAAAATTGCCGAAGGATTCCGATGCGAGTTTTGCGTACTGATTGGTGCTCAATTTTTTTTTTCTCGCTGTTTCAGGTTTGGAGCAAATGAGAACGATGGCGACGTCGTTGTGGCAAATGCACAGAAGGGGTCCGTACAAGAAGAAGAAACCGAAGAAGAGGCCGCTCGACGGTAAACCGTTCGCCAAGGGTGTTGTCCTCAAGACCCTTATAAAGAAGCCGAAGAAGCCCAACTCGGCGAACCGGAAGTGCGTCCTGGTGAAGCTCTCGACGGGCAAAGAAATGATAGCCTATGTTCCCGGCATCGGGCATAATTTGCAAGAGCACAACATCGTTCTCTGCCGGGTTGGTAGACTTCGGGACACTCCAGGTGTCAAGATCAAGTGTGTGCGCGGTGCTTACGATTTGCCCCATCCGATCAAAGCTACGCCAAAGTAACGAGCCTCTTTCCGGTGGCTCGTCGAGCCTCAATTTTCTTCCGTCGTTCGCGATCGACGAGCTCCGGACGGTTTTCGATCTGTGCTCGTCGAGAGGCTGGAATTTTTTTGTCCAGAGGCTAGAACTTTCCTTCTCAGAGGTTGGAAAAATTCTTTTCAGCTGGTTTTGTTAACGATCATACAGATGTTTGATGAGAGATCGGCTGATAGAATAAATGTAGAGGTATGCTCACGAAAAGATGATATGAAAACTTTAACATTCGTTTTTTACGTCCCAATCCAACGCTCTGGCCCTTTTGATTTTACGCTACTGACTCGAAAAAAAGAACACACCCCACCCGAATTGGTTCATTTTGAAGCTCTATCGCCGTCTTTATCGTCGGCCGGAAACGACCAAGCTCGAAAAAGAACGAGTGGCTAAAAAAAGACACTCTACGAAAGAGTTGTCCATTTTTCGTCATTGACGAATATACGATGAAATTATATTGTCATCGAAATACGGTAATAACGATCGGACACGTCGTTTCTATTCACGCCGATTCGGTTCGGATCGTGACGACTGTATTTGCTTGACACACATTCCGCATCTCCAGGTTGAAAATGAATCAAGCGCGGGCGTGTGCAACCCTTCGACCCTTGTTCTCTCCTCGATGCCCGCGCGGGGCGACTTCGCCACGTTTTACCGTACAAACGTATACACATACGAGTACCGTTAACCCGGACCACGCGTCACGATGCATAATGCATTTGTGAGCCGAGAGTCGCCAAGTGTGCACAATGGAATGAGAGGAGCGTGGGGCTGGATCTCCAAGAGAGAGAGAGAGAGAGAGAGAGAGAGAGAGAGAGAGAGAGAGAGAGAGAGAGCGAGAGAGAGAAAATTCACCCTGCGCGCCCCTACTTTCTACGGTTATTACGGAAGGGTTGCTCCTCACAGGATCCTTTTGCATCTGCGGAAATCCTTCTCTCTCTTTCTCTTTTATCCACCCACGCGACTACTGCCCATTGACCATATGACATGCTGACCAACATCCCACACTTTTCGGGAAATTTATAACGGTTCTCAGTTCGAACGAAACGTAGATATTTTCTCTTTTTTACGACCGTTCGATGATTTTCTTTTTTATATCGTTTTTTTTTATAGAAATGTTCCTACTGTCGTATTGAAACGTTTCGTCGGTTGTCATGCTGCAATGGAACTGCGATTTGTTGTCAAGATTACATTAACTCGGAAAAGTCAGAAATTTTCGAAGTGTGTGTAATCAAAAAATAATAGAAAAAAATGGAAATTGATAATTAAAAATGCACGTAATAGAGTGAAAAATAATCAGATATAATAATAAATAATTGTTTCAATAAGAATTAGCAATGAAAGGTAATAAAGTCAAATAGCTTGAGAAAAGAATGTAGAAGAAACAATAATAATAATTTCATTGTTTGGGTTTGAGTTCAAATGTTGTGGTTAAAACCAGTTTTCAGTTTTAACGCGTTTTCCCCGGTAAAAGCGAATTCTTACCAAACGCTTTTGCTACAACTAATTTTTCTTAGTAAAAACTAGAATTTACTGATGAATAAATTTGAAAGTTAGTTCAAACTCGTCTCAACTAGAAAAAAAATTAGTTTTAACGAAACGAATCAGTTAAAACTGTTTCCGAATGAGGTCAACGTTTGGGTTTGTTTGGGTTTCCAAACATAAATTATAGTTTTCATTAGGAAAAACTAGTTGTAACGTTCAGTAAAAACATGTTTAAACTGAAAGCGGGTGTGTTTCGGTTTGGGTTTTTGGGTTTGTTCCAAAAATCCGTTCTAACGAAACGAATCAGTTAAAACTGTTTCCGAATGAAGTCAAAGTTTCGGTTTGTTTGGGTTTCCAAACATAAATTATACTTTTCACTGAGAAAAACTAGTTATAACGACGACGTTCATTCAGAACTACTTTATACTAGGTAAAGCGCGTTTAAGGTAGTAGTCTCGCCACAGTCACGTTGAAAAGTTTATTCTCCGCTCAATCGATGAAAGCTTCGAAATATTGCGAAATATCCTTATAATGTTGTACATCTTATCGGGATGTAAAAACTTATAAAGTAATGACGAAAACGCCTAATGTTTACCTAACCCTCACTTTTGTATCAGACTATTCGTTCCGGCTATTAATATGTAGATACTCTGCGTATACGGATATGCACACACTACTGCAATCTAGTTGTAGTCTGCTCCAGTCGCTCCGTGGCGCTAGCGTCGCTAGACATTGCTCAATTTAAACCGCTATATCTCTGAAACTAGACGATCAATATTCATGATTTTTTTTTTACTCACTTCGTCGTATGTTTCTCTGTAATTGAGAATTAAAAAAAAAAATCTGTAGAAAAGTTTCGAAGTTATTGCGTGAAATGTGAAATTTTCCACTGCTGCCCATAAGAACACGTCCAAAACCATGAAATCTTTGATTGCCGATATCACGAAAACGGAACGGTGAATCCTTTTGAAATTTTGCAGGTAAATATTTAATAGTGTCCTGAATGAGACTTTAAAATTAAATAAAATCTATAGAAAAACGCCTTGGCGAGACTACTATGTGAAACTAAAAACGGGTGTGTTTAGGCTTGTTTCAAAAACGAGTTCTAACGAAACGAATCATTTAACAGTGTTTCCAAATGAGGGCAAAGTTTGGGCTTGTTTGGCTTTTCAAACATAAATTATAGTTTTCTTTAGGAAAAACTAGTTGTAACGAAGACGTTCAGTTAGAACTATTTTCCACTTGGTAAAACGCGTTTGTACTGAAAACGGGTTTTAACTGTAACATACATATACAGGGTGTCCGATGGCAGATTTCAAACTTAAAAAATTCGTAAAAAAATTAATAAACAAAGTAATTAAAAAATATTTATTATAATGAAAAGAAATCAAATGCGGATTTCAATTTTTGAGTTGACCGTCAGCGTCTGGCCACGGTTATTTTCAAAAAAATAGGGCCCGATGATTTCGTTCCCCGAAATAGCGCACCAAACAGTGACCTTTTCAATATGCAGCGGCTGCTCATGCACTTCTCTTGGATTTTGGAGACTCCAGTAACGAAAATTTACCTTGTTGACATAACCTCCAAGATGGAAATGTGCTTCTTGGCTATAAAAAATGGTTCTTAGTCGTGTTTCGATGGAAAAAGTCTCCAGCATCTTTTGAGCATAAGTTATTCTTGTTGGGTAGTCACTGTCGTTCAATTTTTTAATTATTTGGATTTTATACCGATGAAATTTAATTTTTTTCTTCATAATTTCATGCAGTGTCGATTTCGGAATACCCAAAACAGACGAACGCACTCCTCAATGACATTCGTGGATTTTCTAAAACAGAATCACTCACACGTTGGATGTTTTCCGGAGTTGATACAGAGGCTGCTTGATTTTGGCGATGCCTGTTTACAGCCGAGCCTGAAGCTCTAAATCTTGCTACCCAACTTTGGATCAAATTTATCGATGGCGCGTCACTTATTCGGCGAATGTTGTTGCGGTTACAGAATTTACGCCACGCCAAAGTAAGCGAAAAACGACTGCCTCCACAGCGAAAGCACGTTGCTCTCCAGACCAACGCTCCACGGCGACTAAAAAACCCGCAACGCACGCGACCTCAGCTACCCGCCGCGCACTCCTCTTGCACCTCGCGTTTTAAAGTTATGATCATTTAAAGTTTGAAATCTGCCATCGGACACCCTGAATTTGCTGAGTTCCAAAGCATATCTTTGCAGGTTTTTAGGTATTACCCTTTCAAATTGAACCCTCTCCTGTCACTCCCAACTCGTCCTTCGCTAATCTAACCTAACGTTCCGTTGCGTCAACAGCCATTTTAAGCTACACTATACCGCATTTGCCGAAGGTACGAGGAAACTGTGGAAAACCCGTTATTGCTAAAGTATTTTTTACCAAGATCTCCGAAGTATTGGCCTTCCATTGACTTGTTGATGGGCCAGCCGGTTTACGGCTAAGCGTTCACCGCTCCGACTATCGGCCATGCACAACGCTGCTTGACTCGAAGGTCCGCCGAAGCCGAATTCCGCGCCCGCCCATCCACCAGTGTCGAGAAATGAGAACCCCATCGATGACCATTCAGTTCTGGTCCGGGAGAAAAATGACGATGGCGATTGCGAGAGGGACGTCGAAGATGGAGTGGCCTCGGGAAAAATCGCGCGTAATGTGTACACATTCGCAATGCACTTCGGACAATCCTACATAATTCCCTTCGTGACGTGTGCGTAGCCCTACGAGCCCGCCCTTTGCCGTTGGTCATCGTCGTGCGGGAAATATGGCCCTCCTGTTTACTCCTTTGTTTACACGTCCTGAGCCGCCTCGCGGCGCTTCGCGGAAAAGTCCGAGTGATGCAAGCGTGGGCGGCGCTTCCGCGAGCGCCACCTTTAGCCTCGAGATAACCTCACTCTTTGTTTGGGTCTGTTTTGGTTAATAATCTTTTTGGCCGACAATTTTTCGAGACTTTTGTTAAGCTGCTCGCCCAAGCGAGCCCTTGCTCTCAAGGTAGACAAATATTTGTTGCCTTTTCGTTTTCTTTCTTCGTCCTCCTCCCCCCCCCCTCTCTCGAGGTTCGTCTGTGAGAAAAACTTGCGAAAATTTCGCTCGAACCATTCGAAAATGGTGGTCTCCTTTTCTCCAAATCTCCCAGTAAGATCTCTCGTCTCGAGTCTTGGCCCAATACTCGGATGGGTGAACGCCCCGACAAAACAAGCGCAACGGCGGTTCTCGTGTGGACGTTGTCGTAGGTATCCCTGTAATTTTTTTAACGGTCTGCCATATAAAAATGAAACCTACTTCGGTCAATAGGAAATTTATCTGGGGGAAAAAAGTCTGTAAACGAAATTTCTGTTATCCTTATTGTTTCACAGATAATCGCTCTCAAATGAGTAAGGCCATTCTTGCTCAACCTGCCCTGATAGTGGGGTACATTGAGCATGGATGTGAGGTAAGTGGAGCAAAGTAAGAATTGCATTAAAAAATCAGACGTATGCAAAATGATTTGGTACAATGCAGTAATAAACCAACAGTCGCTTGTTAATTAGTCATATTTTGAAACATTAACATTGATTGCAAAAAACCAACAGTTGCTCGTTAATTAGTTATATTTTGAAACATTAACATTAATTGCAATGAATTTTGAAATATTTTTTCTCGTACAATGGTAGAAGAAAAACTTTCAATCACGTTTTTTTAACTTCTGGGTGCAATCCCAAACAGACCCAACTTACCCGACTGTTCAACATGCCCCTCCCTACCCTGCTTGTTCTCTCTTTCTGAGAGCACTAGAACTAGGAATCTACAACGTCAAGCTCGTACATTGGATTGTAATCGGGATTCCGCATTGGAATCTAATGTACGAATCCAATTCGAATCCTGAAGGACTCTGACATCATCGAACAGAATTCGAGATTCCAATTCCAAGATTTGCCTAAAGGCAACTTGCAGTCCGTGGAAATTTAGTCGGCCTCTATGCGCTGCAGGTTTTCGCTAGTTCCCCTGTGCCCTCCTGGGAAAATGCGACACAGCGGTGGCTCGGGAAACGAGTTTCTCTCTCTCTCCCCCTCCCTCCCTCTCTCCCTCTCTCTCTCTCTCTCTCTCTCTCTCTCTCTCTCTCATACTCTCAGCAACCGAAAGTAGCGGGAACTGTTGGGTAAAAAGCGAAAGGGACGGAATCGTAAAAACTCATGAAGGCCCTACGAACGAAGACTGGAAACAAAAAATAAATAAAAAACAATTTCGAATTTTTTAACGTCGCGGGTAAAGATGAAAAAAAAACAATGAAAAAAATGGAGAATGTTCAATCTTGAACGATTAGTCGAGGCTAGAGACCTCGTGCAAAATGCGAGAAAGGCATGACAATAATATTCGTAATCCGTGTAATAATTCGGTACGACTCTTATGCTTTTTTTGCCTCGAATGCCATAAGACTCTGTCGTTAACTCATTTAGACATTTTTCGGAGTCAGAGAGCCCGAGGGTCCGAGACGACAGTGAGTAAGAGACACACAGAGAGAGAGAGAGAGAGAGAGAGAGAGAGAGAGAGAGAGAGAGAGAGAGAGAGAGAGAGAGAAAGAACGAAGGGAGAAAAGCGAGAAAGAAGAAAATATAAAGTTAATCCACTACTTCTATAATCGAGTTTTCTCCCCCTCGTAAAAGACCTCGACTCTTTTTCTCCGCAATAAAAATCGTTCCTCTTTTCTTTTCACGAACGAAACACGGCTAGTGAGTTAAAAATTCGTGCAGGGGGGAGGGTAGCGCTAAGAAGTCGGAAATAAAATTGTACCTGGCGTATTCACGAAGGGACACGTGATTTGTTTGCTTTACGACTACGATGGATGAGGATCGAAAAAATCCCGAGAGCTGCACGAGTTAATGATACATGTACCTCAAGGGGTGCCAGGGAGCAAGAGAGAGAGAGAGAGAGAGAGAGAGAGGGAAGGAGGGTGCTCTAAAAATGACCCTTGTAGGTAAAAAAAATGCACAAATAACCGGTTATTTCATTACGGTTTTCCGCAACAGATCAGTGAGTTGTATTGTTCCGTCTCGAATACTTTACCGTGCGCGATAAATTTCTTGCCAGCGAAATATTTTTGCGAAACGGGCGAAAGAAAGGGCATCGATTTTCGTAGCGATTTTTTTTTGCAAAAAGAAGGAAAGGAAGAGCATCGATTTTTCCAACGATTTTTTTTTTGCGTTAGTAAGAGCATCGAATGGCTTACCGATTTTTTTGCAAACAGGATGAAAGAACGGTTATCGATTGCCTGATCGACTTTTTTTTTCCAAACAGGGCGAAAAAAGGTATCCATTTTCTTATCGATTTTTTTTCACAACGGGCGAAAGAAAGGGTATCGATTTGCTTACCGATTTTTCGCAAAAAGACAGAAAGAAAGAACATCGTCGTTCGACCGAACTCTTTGAGAGTTAGAGTTGGGTCGAAAATAGTTTTTGGTAAATATGGACCAGGAAGAATGACCAAAATGACAGTCGTCCCGCGTATACACTGTTACCATCGATGGTTCTTTGAGAACAAACAATACACGAGTATGTACTGCAACTCTTTACCGTAAGGCTTAGTAACCGGACACCCTATGCATACGCGTACTGTTCCTAAAGAAAAAGACATTTCTCTCTCTCTCTCTCTCTGTCTCTCGTGCTCGATTTTCCTAAACGCTCGCGGGAGCGATCTCGTCGCAAAACTTTTTGTCAGGTATATCGATGAATAGCGGTTTTTCTCCTTTCATGTTTTTGACGACGTACTCGCGCGTCCGTAAAATGCGCGCGCGCCCTGCCGATTTTTCACTCCGTCGGGACTCGATCGCCCCGACGATCCCGTTGTCCTCGTTTCTCGTTCTACCGTGCGCACTGCGCATTTCCCTGCGAAATATCGTCCCAATCCTTTCTCACGACGTGTTCACATCTTGCCGGAACGAAATCGCCCGGTAATTCCATGTAAAAGTATGCGCGCACTGGCGCAAAAAATTCCTTCCTACAGCCGATCGACAATCGGCGGCAGGAACTTTCGAAAAAGAAATGATTAATTTGAGGTGTTTTTTTTTTCGAATTTTATTCATAATCAATTTTTCCACAAAGGATCTAAGTGATCGATACTTTTATTTGTAATGCATTTTTCTAAAAGGGTCGAAGTGGTTGATACTTGTTCATTGATATTGAATATTAGCCAAGTCTACGTCACGACGTTGGGCAAAATTTCATTTCGGTATACAAACCCAAATCCCGAGAAAAAATCAATTGAAACATTTAAATTGACGTCAACACTTTTCAAAAATAATTTCTCTGATAAAACCTTTTTTATTTCTTCAAATTTGATTTTGTGTCTTTTGGTGAGTTTTTCCTGAGACTTTTTTTCGGAAAACTTTGTCTTTGTTTTATTCGTGAGCATACGAATTTTTATTGAATTGGAATTGGAAAAAAGTTTTTTTAATTTTAAACCTGAACCAATTTTTTTCAGTAAATATTATTTCATTTATTCGATAAATTTTAGTTTATTTCGGTACAAATTTTATTACTTATTACTTTCAATAAATATTCATTTTATATTCGATAAATATTAGTTTTTTTTCAGCACAAATATTATTACTTATAACTTTCAATAAATATTAGTTTCCTTCAGTACAAATGGCATTACTTATTATTTTCAGTAAATGTTATTTCGTTTATTCCATAGATATTAGTTCATTTCAGAATAAATATTATTACTTATTATTTTCGGTAAATATTATTTTATTTATTCGACTAATATTCGTTCATTTTAGCATAAATATTGTTACTTATTACTTTCATTCAAAATTACTTACAATTAGTTTGCAATGGAAATATTTAGAATTAGTATCGAACTTTTAATATTACTGAACGACTCTCTCTGTCTTTCTCTCTCTCTCTCTCTCTCTCTCTCTCTCTCTCTCTCTCTCTCTCTCTCTCTCTCTCTCTCTCTCTCTCTCTCTCTCTCTCCTTCTCTCTCTCTCTCTCCATTTATTTATGCACAAGGTTTATGAGCGGGGACACCTATATCTATACGAAGATATAAAATGCAGTTTGCAGCATCCAACAAATATTTTCATGCCCAGGTAATGTCGACAAAATCGCAGCATCCGAAACCGAACACGAAAAGGCGGATTTTTGTATATTTTTTTACCGCACCATTTATTTATCGTTCTTATTAAATTGTTTTATTTTTCTTGTTATTCTATTTCTCATAATGTGCCATTTATTTTTCCTCACAATGTGCCATTAATATTTTTCTCGTAACGTCCTATTATTCACTTACGGTGGCGTGAATAAAATTTATCACCATTTCTGACGTCATATACTTTTTAGTTGTTTTATTTTACCGCGATTGTCCGGCGATTCTAGGGTCCCTATGGCATAGCGTATTTCTCGATACGGTGCGATCGATCTTGTGGTGGACAACGGAGTATGACTTTTTCTTGTCTTTTGTTCGAAGTATATATATATATGCCTCGGAGGGTGTTTGGGGATTCCCCAAGGAGGAGGGACGAAGGCGTATCGATTGAAAAATCCTTACGATCTCTTGTGACAAGTTCCGTTATGAATCCGAAGATCGCAAGCTCGCGTACTCGAGAAACTGTAGAAAATCTATTTTGAAAAACGAAGAGAGAAAGAGCGAGAGTTTTTCGTATATACTTGGGGGGGGGGGGGGGGCGTGTCGAGACGTCACAATTCCGCGAGGAATGAAAACGTTTCGGTGAAACGGTCCCGCGGGAAAGGGGCAGAATGGCCAAAAAAAAAAGGAAAGTAAGTTTGAAAAGTTTTTCACTCTGCACTCGGTGGGCGTTGTATGGGCGTGCGAAACCGGAAGTATACATGCAAATCTCGATGGTCTGTTGGCAAAACTTTCTCGGTGGTCCGCGCATTACGGAAAGATAAATTGGAAAGTAATTACCTTTGGCCACACGAGCATCGTAAAAATCAGAGAGAGAGAGAGAGAGAGAGAGAGAGACTTCCCGATGGAAAAGATCGTGCGAAACGTCTTAATGTTGTATATCCGGCTGCCATATTGGATTTTTCTTTCTTTCTGTGGTGGACCACGCGATCGTTTTTTTTTTTTCGCATCTCCAAAGCCAAAATTTGACAGGAAAAAGTAAATGCTTTCCCGATGTACGAAACTACATATTGGAAAGGCTAATGGCTCATCTTCCTGGAGCGTCTTCATCCTTCTCTCTGGGACTTCCTTTCGATGGACCTCCCGGTGATGGCGCATACACATTGGAACATACCGGGCATTTCTTCGATACACACATACTTTTTCTCATTTATACCGCATGGCGCCAAACATTTCTTCGTCACCACATTATATTTCGATTCTGCCGGACATTGACGAATTCCTTCTTTTTTTTTTTCGTCGGTAAACATCCCCGGGTTTGCCAAGGGCGAAGAAAAAAAATGTTGTCTCATAGATGATCCTAGAATATTTTATTTATTATATATATAATAATAATAATAATATGAATGCATATATTTCGTCATTAATACTATAAAATTGTCGTTGTTGCAGTAAAAATGTACTTTTAGTGAAATAACAAAACTTTCGTAATTCCGGATACTTTTTTGAATTTTTGACAATTACGAAAATGACAAGCTGTAGAAAAAAAGGTTGATTTTCGTGTAACAAGAAAAATTAATCATTTGTTATTAAGCCTTAAGACTTGGTTGACGTTTTTGAAAATATCGTTTTTTGGTCTTGGACGGATTCTTAAAATATAACATTTCAAAAATATTCTCTGGAAATTTCAATTCGATCCGTTCGAAATTGAGGGAGTTATGGGTGTTTATAGTTAGGTGCCGCGAACCGACGAACTTTAAACGCGTTTTTTTTTTTCAAAATGACTTTTTTTCAAGTTTTACGAGCTTCTTTTACATATCAAAAAGCAGTGGTCGAACGAAGGATTTTTTTTTCGATGCATACTTTTTTTTTCTATCAACGAAAATAGAGCGTTTTTTTTTTCACAAATCGATACTTCCACTTTGGACTGCGGCCATTTTTTCAGAAAAATCAATATTTTATTAAGTCCTTCGCTCAAGCACTAGATAAAATTTCATGCATAAATTAAATGCGTTTGATTTTGTCAAATCATCATTTCGGATGATTTGTTTTCGAGCAGCAGTGCCCATCGCGAAGGACTTTTTCCAACAGCGCTTTGCACAAACTATTTATAAATATTTTTCATAGCAAAAATTGTAAATGATACTAAAAATCATACTCTTCGGAGAAAAAAAATTGAAAATCTGCACACGTTTTCCCAGAAAAAAAATCCGAAAATTCCTCTTTCCCACACGGAGAGAATTAAAAAGTAATTTTTGTCGTGAATTTCACGGTAAAAATTACCGTGATATATTTCAATTTGGCGACAAGTGAGAAAAGCATAATAATTCGTATGCGACAAGTTTTTTTTAACTCACGTTACAGAAAATTTCAAACACGTAGCTAAAATTTTATTATACAAGAAGGGTAGCGCGCACGATAATTTTTACCGAGAGCACAATACATTTTCCTATAACACTCATTAAATTTTATAATAAATCTTAAAATAACTGTTATAAAGACGATACTTTTTTATAGACATTTTTGAAAGGCATAAAATAATAAAATGCACAGTAAAATTTCGCTGATATTATATATTTTTTAAATTTAAGTTTTGCGTATTTTGTTACACATTAAAATTGACTAGAAAATCTGGTAAAATTTTCTATCTGAAGAAGAAATTTTATTTTATTTTCGTGAAAATCTGTGTTTTACTCAGTAATAATAAGCGAAGTTTCAGGGTTGTCATCTGGTTACCGTTACTGCACGGTAATTTTTAACATTTAATTCTCTCCGTGCAGCCACGAGCGAGGTATAACTCGTTAAAAAATGTTTTTTTTTTAAACTGAAGAATATTGATAAACAATAAAGTGATTATTATTTGAAAAAGTGCCGCCGTTGCTGCATGGCCATTCGGTGTAGGTGGTTCTGACAACTAGGGCGATTATTAATAAAAAAAATGTACTTTTAGTATAATAATAGAACTTAGTTGATAATAATAGAACTGACCGGATACTTTTTGGAAATATATTGAAAATTACGAAAATCGCAAGCTGCAGAAAAAAAAAACGTTCAATTGCCGACCCAAAATAAAAAACATTAATAATTTATTATGAACAAATGGATAACCATATGAAGAAAATTATCCGGTCATACGATAGAAAATGTTATAAACTACGCTCTGTTCGAATTTAAAATGAATCGGACTTCGAGATTTTGAGATACGACTTACACCGTTTCCCAAAACATACTGTTGGGAAAAAATGCAAAAGAAAAATGGGTAAATCGCAGCGGGACGGTTGGCCGTAGCGCAGTGGGCTGACCCTTCATAAAAATTATCATAACTCGGTCAATTTTTGGAATTGCGATCAAATCTTTGCTGCAAAATTCAAGTTAAGGCTCTAGGCTTTAAAACTATGCAATAAAAAAAACTTGTATTCTTGAAATTCCAAGCTTAAGAAGACCCCATAATACGACATGATTTCGCAGTCCATTCTCGACGTACACGCGAAAAGTTACTACTGTCTACTCGATAAAACACTAGATGTAAATGCATATTTTTATACGTGTAATGAAGATTTAGCCCTTCGGGTAGGATGTTCAGGTAAGGTTGTTGAGAAGATTGCAAACACATTATTGCACGATTTTTTCGGAAACAAAACATTGCGGCGAGGCGCGGAGGTCCGGAATTTCAGTGTTAGACACGACTGGGAGAGCGGTGGCCGGTTTTATTACGTGTTCTTTTACGAACGCGCGCGCCACGATTCTCTATTCTATATATTTCTCTACCTGCCTCGCGCCACCTTCCTCAACGACATCATTCTTTCCTCGTTTTTACTTCTCTTCTAAACCATATTTTGGTCTTCTTGTCAAATGTGCGCACGGCCACACAATACCGCGAGTATTGTTAGCGTTACGAGACTTCTGGTTGGCGGTTGTTACGGTTTCTCGTGGCCGCATAATTATGCTTTATTTTCATATCGCTTGTTTGCGTAATTGAATTCGATTATGCTCGCGTCTCAATCTCCTGATGTATGGAAAAGGCTTGGAGAATAGATTTTTTTCTTAATAGTGGTTTTTTTAATCTTTGGAAGCCAAGAATGCCTTAAAATTCATACACTTGAATTTTTCATAAAAATTCTTAAATTTCATTTCTTTTTAATGCACGAAGTTTCATAAGCCACTTGAAGTTTAAGTTTTCGGAAAATTCATACACTTGAATTTTTTCTAAAAATTCTTAAACTTGTTTTTTTCCTAAAGATACTAGAAGTGAAAATTTTTTGAAGATCCATACAAGTTTTTGTAATCCTTAAGTTTGATTTTTTTTTTAATGCTTGAAGTTTATTTTTTTTTCTAAAAATCCTTGACGTTGTTTTCTCTATAAATCCTTATCTTTGTATAAATTTTTATATTTTCATTTTTTCTGTACATTTTTACAGTTTTATTTTTTCAAACAACCCTTGACGTTTTTTTTTTATCAATTCTTATCCTTCTACAAGTTTTGTATTTTCATTTCGTCTGTACATTTTTACATTTTAATTTTTTTCAAAGATCGTTAAGTTTGAATTTTTTTCCTATCAATCCCTTACTCTTGAATTTCTTCTAAAAATTCTTGAAGTTTATTTTTTTTAACTCTTGACGTTGATTTTTTCTATATTCAATTTATTTCAATTTTTCCTAAGGACTTTTTCAATATTTTTTTTCATTTTCTTCTTGAAATTTTTCTATTTCAATTTTCCCTAAGGATCTTTACGTTTATTTGTTTTCTAAAAATCCTTACATTTTCCTATTTGTTTATAAAAATCTTTATCCTTCAATTTTTTCTAATCCTTACACTTGATTTTTTTCGAAAAGAAACCCTTCCCCTTGAAGTTCTTCCAAAAATCCTTACACTCGATTTTTCTTTAAGAGCTCTTTAATCTTAATTTTCCCTAAAAATTCTTGAACTGGGATTTTCCTCAAAACCCTCAAACTTGCCGTGTTTTTTCTAAAACTCTTCGAAAACTAGTTTTTTCCTCAAAATCCTTGAAAAATTTCATTTTTTTCCCTTCCCTTAAAGTTTCTAATTACTGCATCTTTCATTGACGAATTCCTATCGAACAATTAAAGTAATTTAAATCACAAAATAATGTATGGGTATTTTGAAAAATTGTTAGGTACAAAGACCGAAATACTAGTAGGAAAAAAACCCGAACCCTTTTTTTTCTACGCTCTTCGATTTTCAAAAAATATTCTTATTCTTTTAAATTGCTCTCGTCTACCATCGCTTATTCTCGACGAACAATATCACCGCGACAGCTACCTACAACGGAACAAAAATGTTCGACTCGAAATTGCCGGTTCGTAAAACTTTGCGACTCGTTCACAAACGACTGACGCAGTGACAAATCGTGGTTACGATTGTTTTATGACGATGCGCAAGGAGTCCCCATAATCGACCAAAATATATTCTGGTCTACTTTATCGTTCAATGCGGAAAAAGGTTTGAACAAATTGTTTCGTTTCGATCCCCGTCAGGTTTGCGAAAAACTCTCAGGGCCCTGAAAAGGGTATCGCAACGAGCAGGTATATATTTTTTTATTGTTTCAACCCGTCTCGATGATTACCTGATGATTTCTTCGGAGAAAAGTCGCCAAAATTCCAGGAATGACATTCAAAATTCCTCGTAATTTGCTGATCATTGTATATATGGTTGTGTGTATATATTAGATGAAGTAAAAAGTTCTGAGCGTTTTTTCGCTTTATTTCGACGATGAAATTAACATAGTTAGGATTGTCCGATTTAGATCAAATATGCGCCGTTTTGTTCGATAACTTTTGTCCATTTTGAAGGCAATTTCATAATTCCGCGATTGAAGAAGTCCTCGTCCCTATTGGTAAAAAACTTGACCAGCTCATTTTCACAGCCTCTCTTGAGGCCAGTTTTGTATCATCAAGAAAATTTTGCAAATGCTTGAAAAGGTGATAATCGCTTGGTGCCGGGTCTGGACTATACGGCGGGTGCGATAGAACCTCCCATCCAGGCTCTCGGAGCATCTGGCGCGTCGTTAAAGATGTGTGCGGCCTGGCGTTGTCTTGATGGAACACAACACCCTTCCTATTGGCCAATTCCGGCCGCTTCTGGTCGATCACCTGCTTCAATCTGGTCAGTTGTTGACAGTGGAGGTCCGAATTGAGTGTTTGGCCCGATGGGAGCAGCTCATAGTGGATGATTCTCTTCCAATCCCACCAAATACACAGCAAAACCTTCTTGGCCGTTAATCCGGGCTTGGCGATCGTTTGGGCCGGCTCACCGCGATTGGACCACGATCTTTTTCGGCTGTTGTTCTCGTATGTGACCCATTTTTCATCGCCAGTCACCATCCGCTTAAAAAATGGGTCGATTTCGTTACGTTTCAGCAAAGAATCGCAGGCATCAATTCGGTCCAAAAGGTTCTTTTGCGTCAATTCGTGTGGCACCCATACATCGAGCTTCTTCTTGAGACCAGCCTTATGCAAATGGTTCCAAACGGTTGTCTGGCTAATCTTCAGTTCCTGGGCAATGGAATAAGTGCTCACATGCCGGTCCGGCTCGACGATTTCCATGATTTTATCGACATTTTCGACGATTGGCCTACCAGAGCGTGCCTCATCTTCGACGTCCATATTACCAGAACGGAATCGTTGGAACCACCGCTTTGCTGTTGCATTCGATACTGTATTGGGTCCGTGAACAGCACAAATATTTTTGCCTGCCTGCTCCGCCTTTTCACCTTGGTCGTAGTGGTACTGAAGAATGTATCGAATTTTCTCTTTTTTTACTTCCATTTCGGAACGCTGTAATACACAACTGGCTTCACCAAACACAAAACTGTCAAAGAATTTTTTTTGAAGCGTAATGTCACCTTTAAATCGCCGTATAGTATGACCCGATGCGATGTATACATCGTGCGATATGGCTCACTAAAGACATCTAGCAGAAAACGCTCAGTACTTTTTACTTCACCCAATTATATATATACATATATACTATTGTGAGGAATATGTTCTATAAATGATAATCCACGATAAAAATAACTTTAATCATACGTTTGTATCCTTCCGTTGTACGAACATATTTATAATCCAACAAAGTATCAGAATGCGTTCACTGGTTGATGCGCAAGCCGGTGCATGACTAAGCGGTCACCGCTCCGAGTATTAGCCATGCGCAATGCTGCTCAACTCGAAGTACCGCCGGAGCCGAACCTCGACACCCACATTCACCAGTGTTGGTTATGAAATTTTTATATTATAATATTATATTTATTTTTCATTATAAAATGTTATTATAAAATATATTTAAAGATGCATTATAAAATTTCAATATTATATTATTATTATCATAACGTTGTGATATATCTGTATGACGAATGAAAGGACGTCTAATTTATACATAAAAAACTCAAAGAATAAAAAGGGGCTTTTCTGTGGGGGATATATTCCCACAGGATTGAAAAAAAATGGCAAGTATTTCAGCTTCATTTCCTCATCGTATATATTCGAAAACATTTAGGCTGCAATCATTACTGCGCTCGGAATTTTCTTGTATATGGAGTCGCGTAACGGAAAAGCGTACGATGCCCCGCTGACGTATACCGTTTCGACTCATAGAATACTTTACCTGAAAGGAAAAATCATAATCGATCATTCGTCGATGACTGCGTATAGTGTGTAGTGCAAATTTATTGTGTATATGCGTATAGAGCGAGAGAGAGAGAGAGAGCGGAATGGTCCGTGGATTTATACAGCATTTACATATATATATAATATCTATTTAATTTCAATTGCAATGTAATAATTCATATAATTTTTTAATGATTGTTTTTCATTTCTTCGTTGATAAATGTTTTGACCAGAAATATATACATAATTTGTAATAAAACTCAAAATATTCGCTAAAATATTTATATAACGGAAGCATAAAAATTCATCATTTTATTTATTAATATTTTTATCTATATTTTTTATTTTCTTCTTATTACTCTTACTATTTTTTCACTTTACTATTATTACATTATTACTTTAGTTTGGTATTTACTGTTGCTTTTATTACTGTTTTTGTTTATTAAACGTTTTTTTTATTTTAAGTTTTATTTATTAAACTAATTTATCTCATACCATTTATACAATTTTATTTCATTAAATAATTAAATTATTTGCACACTCATAATTTATAGAACATATTTCTCACGATAGCATGTACATATAAGTCATAATTATTATTACTATCAAAAGTATGCAAAAACCGCGTGAACCCCTTTGTCTTTAGGACACCGGATATAAAAAAAATCCCAACAAATATCGAGTTTTCAAAAATGTTGTCATACTATTTTCAATACTTTCGAGAATTAAATTTACTTTTTTTCTCGCTCCGAAATTTTTCACACGACGAGAAATGAAGAAGAAAAAGAAAACATCCGACGAATGGAAAAAAAATTATTCGAAGAAAAGTCACGTTGTCAAGAGGTATCATTAAGGTGAGATTAAAATTTCATGTATTTGCCATTGTGAATATTATGCGGTTGTGAAAATTTTTAGAAGAGATCGCGAATAGACGTATTGGATGCCGCGACGAAATTGAGACGCGACGAAACGGACAATCTTAGAATTTTACAGGCATCTGTGACACAGAGGAGCTCGTTGTAGCGATTTTGTTGCAGGCGAACAAAATTGAGATGTTACGCCGTCACGTAGGAAGATCGCAAAATCAACTGTGCCTACCACTATTGAATGCGAAAAATTTTACCGTTAGGCCCGAAGGAAAAAAGAAAGGAGTCGTGGGAGTGAGAGAAAATATAATAATAATAATAAGCGTGGACTCGGAAAAATCGTGTGGTTTCACTACCGGCAGATGCAAATGTATTTAGGGATGAAAAAAGAACATTCACAGGGAATACGAGAATACACGTATACGCGGCAACACCCTCAGGCGTATATACGTTTATGTGTGTGCGTGGGCGTAAGTTTTTCTGGGACGAAAAATCGGAATAACGGGTTGCGGTTGTCCACCGTCGGGAAAATTTCGAGGACGGGCACACCGGCGGCACGACGCACCATTGAAATGTGGGTTATGTGGGCAAAAGAGCAAAAATTTGTATACACGGGGAATAAGAGTAGGCGGGCATTACCGTTTTGAATGGAATAAGAACGCGAGGAGTGCGGATCCGAGAGAAGAAAACCCTTCTCGCATACACACACACACATATATATATATATATATATATATAAGGATCTTCTGGATGCTACTGCATTGGAGGACGAGTCCGATGATGAGAAGGATTTTAGGTCCCTTTAGGGGAGGCTGGATATACACATATATGTACATATGAACGGACAGACATGTACAGTACTGGACAAAAAAAAGTACGCACTAGTCGAAATTTCTTACCGCACTAAAATTTACACAGCGGACTCAAAAATAAAGGTAATTGAATTTCCCAAACGGCGTTTTAAAGGGGACAAGTTTATCATTATTTTGCTTATTTTTAGAAAATTCTCTACGATTTTTTTTTCGCCCCGGTACGCACTTTTGAACGCGGCTATTTTTGGACCGTCGAAAATTAACTGCAGTTTGTGGATATTTTTTCCCTAGGTTTTTTCCATGGTTAACTTGAGAAGGATATAAAAAACTGCATTTTTAAATGTCTCGCACGATTTTTTTTCGCCCCAGTATTGCATTTTTAGCTAAAAAAGACATGTTTAAAAAAAGGCGTCATCGAAGAACTATAGGCTTTCGAAGGAAATGTCAAGAAAGTAAAAAGTTGCATAGGTCCACACTGGAATGGCTAGAATTTTTTTAGGATTTTTTTTTGGCATTTTTGAATGGAACTTTGATGAGTGGAGAGGCTCCACTTGGGAATTATGGAGTCTGGGGCAATATATTAAAGAAGGAAATTTGTTTACATGTTTATTTTTAATTAACTACAATTTTTTTAGCAGAAAAAAAAAATTACATTTTAATTTTTTCATTTTTATTTTCAAAAATAAAAAAAATACATCTACTAAAATTGTAGTTAATTAAAAATGAAAATGTAAACAAATTTCCTGTTGGGAAATTCAATTATCTTTATTTTTCAGTCCGCTATCTAACTTTTAGTGCGGTAAGAAATTTCGACTAGTGTACCGAAACTTTTGAATGGCAGTGTATATACAGAGTGTAGGGAGGTAGTGCAGAAAACGGAAAGGGTGCTAAAAGAGGTAATTTAGGATCGATTTTACCTAAAAAGAACATCCAAAGTCTAACGGTTTTCCAGATATCCGTGATTTTCGTTTTTTATGAGTTTGTTGAGCAATAAATAAATGACCAACTGAGCACTAACGCAGATGCCGCAGATTTTGATGAAAAGTTAAAGAAAATAGGTTTCAGAGGAATAATCACTAAAGTTCAGATCATAAAAAAAGACTCATACTAGAAAGCAGAAGAGTGGATGGAAGAAATAGATGATCTAGCAATAAAGGGGGAGATTATAAATATGTTGGGTGGGAAAATACAAAAAGGGATATGTAAATATTTTAGGGAAGTAGAGGAAGTTCGCAAAAAAAATGAGTAGAACGGAAGGGGAGGAAAAATAAATGGAGTAGAGGAATAAATGAAGAATAAATTATAAATGATTGAAGAAAAAGAGAGAAATGTTTAAGAGTACAAAGTACAAGAATGAGATGGGGTAGTAATTAATTGAATTAATGTTAAAGCAGAAAGTTACGATTTTGTAAAAAGTTGTGCAAATAAAACTCGTTTTGATTGATTGATTTGATTGACTCATACTAGTTTAAACGACTCACAATTGCTTGAAAAAACTTCCAACAGGCACCTTCACACAAGAGAGAGAAAAAATCTAAGCTACAAGAAAAAATCGAGAAAAAAAATTTAATTGCTTTTTCTCGAAGTGTAAAAAAAAATCGTAGAAAATAGATAGGGGTGATTCGGATAGATATCGATGCAAAGCATCTAAATTTTCCTTTCGGAGTCACTGTTCGGGCCATACTGGATACACTGAGACTTCGTAACGCACACATTTATCGAATCACGATACAAAAACACAACGATCAATTTTCCTCGTGTCTCCAGTCTGCTCTTCACTCCTCTTTTCGCAAAACAATATTACAAATCAATGAAAGAAATAATAATCCTGCAATAAATTCACGCGAACGGTTAATGCGGAGCTTGGGTACGGTGGTTCGCGTACCACGAAAGATAAATGTATGCGAAGATATCCAAAGGCAATTTGCGCCATATGTCAGTCATTTACCCGGAGAACAAGACCATTAATATATTTTCCCTTTTTCGGAGTTTTCCAGGGAAGGGATGCAGAAGTGACGGAAGCAGCAGCAGCAGCACGCGTGCGGCATTTTTCCCCTGTCACTCTCTCTCTCTCTCTCTCTCTTGCTCTCTTGAAATCTTTCCCTTCATCCCTTACTCGGCCTGCGGCCAAAGAGAAATTTTAACCCTTTCGTGGCACGCCGTAGGTCACGCGCGACAAAACGACGTGCAGAATTTCGCAAATTTCACTCGACCATTTCGTAGACGAAAAGTTACAAATAATTTACGACGTCTTTGCGTAAACTCGCGATTCTCTCTGAGAGTGTGACGAGGCAAGAAATGCGTTTTCCATTGCAAACGCTCAGAGAAAACGGAAGCGAGAGAGTGAAAGAGAGGGAGAGAGAGAGAGAGAGGGGGCGAAACGTCAGATTTTGGAGAGTCGTAAATCGTCACTGAAACTATGAAAACAATGGGAATCAGCTTGGAAATATATTGCAGAATAATCTCCAGTGACCAAAAAGGGTTAAGGCAAAACGGAAGGTTGTATACAATTTTTCCGTCATAGCTTGGACGTTTGAGATTCAACCCTTTCGCTTCGATCCGAAACTACATTCATAATAATAACAATAATAATAATGTCAAGTAGAGATTTTCTCGGCTACCGGGTCGAGGCCGTCATTGTCATGGAGGACCGCGATTCCAGGACCCGAAGTCCTTCTCCACAATTACGAAAAATATTGTATTTGTGTGCGGCTACGTGCGTAGTCCAGGAAGTGAGAGAGAGAAAGAGAGAGAGAGAGAGAGACAGAGAGAGGGAGAGAGAGAGAGCGGGCGGAAGGATTAAGTGGGTCGAGTAAATGGATTTTCTCGAAAATCCCGTGAGTCCCTGACTCTGAGACGGTGGAGAAATTTCTCCGATGGATTAATTTATCGAGAATTTAAAAGTGAGATAAAAGTTAGCGAGGACTCGAGACGAAGACCTCGCGCGGTAGGAATGGAATTAGGAACGATGGAGAAAGATTTTTGTTGTGTTGAGGGTATACGGGAAAATCGGAGGGAGAGAGAGAGCGAGTGAGTTTAATCAATTGATGCACAATTGTATGCAAACCCAAAAACTTATGGTGAATAATGAAACAGTAGAAAAAATAAATAAACGAGTTAAAGTATAGGAATCCAATCAACCGTTTGGAAACCCAAACGAATCGAAACTTTGACCACATTTGAAAGCAGTTCTATTATTGATTCATTTCATTAAAACTACTTTTTGGAACGAACCCATTCAACCCAAAACAAACCCAAACAGACCCATTTCAGTTTAAACGCGCTTTTCCGAGTAAAAAAACTAGTCCTGACTGAACGCCTTCGTTACAACTAGTTTTTCCTAGTGAAAACTACAATTTATATTTGGAAACCCAAACAGGCCCAAACTTTAATCTCATTCGGAAACAGTTGAAATTGATTTGTTTCGTCAAAACTAGTATTTGGGACAAACCCTAGTAAACCTAGTAGAAAACTAGTTCTGACTGAACGCCTTCGTTACAACTAGTTTTTCCTAGTGAAAAGTACAATTTATGTTTAGGAGCCCAAACAAACCCAAACTTCGACCTCATTCGGAAGCAGTTCTGATTCATTTTGTTAGAACTAATTTTTCCTAGCTAAGATGAGCTTCAACTAACACTCGAATATACTTATCAATGAATTCTAGTTTTCACTAGGAAAAACCAGTTGGAACTCAGGAAATAATTTAAAAATCAATATAAAAATCCAATTAAACAAAACACTGAAACCTACAAAAATGATAAATTATACAAAACATTCAATATAATTGATATATAATAAATATAATTGATTACAATCATATTATACGATATATTTAATATTATTAATATTAAGTATTGGTTCGTGATTTGAAAAATTATAAAACAAAATTGCGAAATCTTAAGCGAGCTAAAAGTAGACGAAAAACTTAATTGATGGTGGGTACAGACAGTCTGGGGTTTGTTCAAAGAGAGCGAGAGAGAGAGAGAAACAGTGTAAAGAGGTGCGGAGAATTTCCATAATCTTGCAATAAACGCAAATGGATTCATTTTTATAAAGAAACTGAAAATTTCCAATACTAAAAATATATGCTGTTACCGGCGGATCGAGAAATCGTTTTCTTTCTGTTTTCCTCAATTGCCTCGGAAGCAAAGACACCATTGTAAATAAAAAAAGGAGAAGGGATGGTAAATACCTTTATACATATGTATTGAAGAGAAAACAATGCTCGGTTAGCGGTTTTTTCTTCTCGCGTCCTTTTCCTTTTTACGGCCAAAAATGCAGTTGAGCTCGCTTAAAATGGCAATGCTGTAAAAATGTTGGAGGATTAACCGCGGGAATTGTCTCCCTGGGAGCCCTTTGCGGCCCTTATTTTTATCATAAAAGCGCGAGTCAAAAATTGCCAAGCCGCTTTACTATATTAGGATCGTTATTGCAGTCGCTTCATTCGCCGTGAAGGATTAACGGATTTTTTTTTCTGCAAAAAAGTCCTTTTTTCCTTTTTTTTTTTAAATAAGTTTTTCGGGGCTCTCTGGATGTTAGCACAAACAATTTGACGATTTATGTATATATGTGTGCATGTGCATTTGTCAGGGAAGGCGTTTTCTTTTTTTTAAATATCTGTACAAGATTATGCCAATAGAAAAGCTAAATAAAGCCGTTTTTTTTTTAAGACGGACGATCCCTTGAGATTGCTGGTTTCGAGAACCCTTTATTTTTACAAGTCACTAGAGTTATTTTTTTTTCGATACTTTAACAATATTTGCCGAAGATTACCATTGTTTGAGGATAATTTTTAACTTGCAATTTTCATTTCGAGCTGATATTTTTAAGACTGCTTTTTTATCGTCCTCAATTTTAGCACATTCTTTCTGGATCCAGGACATTTGGGAATTATTTGATCCGAGTAATTTTGCAAATGAATTATCTTTTCGACTGTCCGTTGTGTTTCTTTTTTTATTGGGAAGAAATGACAGTCAATAATCCTGGTTGCGATAATTGTATTTGAGCTTCGTCGTTATAATTGTATTTGAAATTGACAATGACGATTGATAGAAAGATCGTCCCGCTTGGCTAAGAAGTAATCTTGGTGCTACGTGTATTAAACTTAAAATTGAAGTGTTTTAAGGCTGTAGGCCACTCCAGGATTTTCCAAAAATCGATTTTTTTTGTTAAAAATGTACCTTAGTACTTATAAAATTATATTCCAAAAGACTATGAGTGTGAAAAATCTCCAAGTACTCGATTTTCGAATTCTAGCGCAACCCCTCTTGATTCATGTCGTGACTTCCTACTAACTTTAAATGCGTTTATCTCAAAATTACATTTTTCAAGTCGGCCGGACTCATAACTCAAACAAATTTCAACCGATTCACTTGAAATTTTAACTGTATATTTAGAATTACATTTTCTCAGGCACTACGTAGGACTTTTTCTATTATATTGCATAGTTCCTTTTTTTATAAACAATTTTCTGACGATTTTCTTATGGCATCTTATACTTTTTGTTTTAGAAATGTGCCATTTTGACAAAAAAACAATATATCAAAAAAATCCTACTTACTTCTATAGCTATTCTTATATATAATCGAAAAAACTTTAGTGTCTCATCATAACTCAGAAATTATAGGGGCTTTTGGTCCGGCCGTTGACCTTCCAGAAATAAAGGCGTCATCGGAAAAATGCTGCACAGTCGCCATTTTGACATGTATCGTTCTGAAAAAATAATTTTGTATAGTCAATTATGAGTATAACAAAATTCCTATTTTGTAATACCGATTTATTTTATGGTTTCGCTGAAAAAAAAATCACGAAATATGCGCTTTTTTTGGCCTCTAGAGTGGTCTAAGGCCTCAACAGTAGTAGTAAGAAGTTTTATTTGCATCGCCTTTTCGGCTTTTTACAAAGCTGTTGCACATCCCTCTCTCTTACAATGTTATACGTCCCTCTCTCTTACAATCAATCTTATGATTTTCCTTTTTTTCTTACAATCTTTAATTATCTCTAATTTTCTTCACATTCCGACTTCTCGCTCTCCTTTACCACCACTTCTCTCTTCTTACATTCTCTTTCTCTTTCACGAAAGAATTTACATATATTTACATCTATCTCCCCTCTCAGCATCTCTATTAACTTATTTTTTATTCCCTCTTATCCCTTTCTCCATCTACCCACTTCTCTATATACGTTCTCGCTTCCTCAGATATTATGAAGTGTTTCAACATTATGATATATTTTTCTTTCGAGGGACTTTTATTGGAAGTTCCTCCGTTGTTAATTTCATTACAATTTTCATAAATACACACACACACATACACACACATATATATACATAGGATATCGGAAGAGGAAAAGTACGCAAAGGACAATACAAAGTAAATGGCGAGATGCATACTCAAGGTATTCCTTTTACGAACCCGAATATTTAACAGTTAACTGATTTTCGTCGATAAGCACGTTTCTATCTGATCATTTATATACTAAATAGCTCTAGATGTCTAATATAAACTGCTCCAAGCATGTAAAAATTCGGAATATTCCGTAACGCCAATAAAAACAGGGGGTCACCGAATGTTCAAGGAAAATATTAATGATAAAACGTAGAAAAATGTGACTAGCAGAAGAATTTTCGTAACCGCGACTTCTCAGAGAACATGTAAGAATGTCTAAATCTACAAAATTTATGCGAATTTTTTCATTCCAGTTCATCGTTGGGTATAATAATTGATTGTAGCTTATTTTTATTTAGCGCCACTGTTATCTGCTAATGATTCAGAAGGGTCCTGTCTTATGCGCCCACGAAACACGGCACTCCGCGAAAGGAATACCTTAATTTTGTCTAGTGTAGTGTGTGCATATATATATACAAGAACAATAAAGTTCCAAACATATGATGTACGAATATCATGAGGATTAAATAAAACCCAGAAGAAAACATTTAAAAAAAATAAAAGGAAAAAGAAACGAGAACGCATTGACTCCGCAATACACTATATAGTTACGTCACGCGTAAGAGTATCTCTTTGTGTATGTACACGGAGAAAAGAAATCATTTTGCTCGACATTTTTTTCGAATTCTAAATAATTTGGTTCATTCAAATGATTATTTTTTCTGAGTTTATGTGTGTATATATATATATCTAAACGTTTCGTTCATCCAAATGATTCTTTTTCTTTGTTTATGTATATATTTTCTTCTCTCGTTCTTGTTTCTTTTTTCCTGTTTTCTTCTGGGTTGGATTGAATCCTCAAATATTCGTAAATCATGTGTTTGGAATTCTATTGTTTTGGTTAAATGTTGTTGCAAAGAGCATCACTATTCTATTGTTTATGTAAAAGATTTCGCAAAAAGTAACACGCTGTACAATGGAATAAAGAATACACACACATATACACGAAGAGAAAAAAAAACCATTTCATCCAAATTGATTTAAATAAGATCAAAATAATTGCGTCGATGGAAATGATTTTTTTTCTCTGTATTTATGTATGTTTATGTATCCATATATATATAAAGTACGGGTCAAAAGTCTTCGATTACTTGGGATAACTGCAAAATGATGTTAGAATAATATAATGCATTTTATAGAGTTATATATAGTATCTTTGTAAAATAAGAAATAAAATAATTATATTATTCTCATATAATTTAGCAATTATCCAAAGCGATCGAAAATTTTGCAATTATCGAAAGTGATCGAAAACTTTTGGTCGGTACTCTGCATATATATATATATACACACTCAGAGAAAAAAATCACTTGAATACAAAAATTATTTATTGACAGGCGGCCAACGAGGTATTGAGATGAAACACTATAATATTTGATTATTCCGAGGATTTATTAGATCGTTGAAGTAAATAATTCTTAAAATAATATTCCATTTTTTCCATAAATGATCCGTTTTCCTACCACAATTATGAATTTCGTTAGCCCGAACAAATATGATATCTAATTTTTTTTTTTTTTTCGAAAAAAAGTAGTCAACGATCGATCGATCCAGCGTTCATCGCGGTTCGATTCTGAGGACGCGGAATTTCGGAAGAAAAAAAAAAGAGAAAAATAAATCGTGTCGATTGATGACGACGGACGCGTGCCAGTCCCACTACCCAAAGTTTCATTACGCGTACCCGGTTCGCGTAGGAAAATTGCTCGGACGCATTGACCATAATGGCCACTTCCCCCCCCCCCCCCCCCCACCACGAAATTTTCGCCCCGAAAATTGTCTCCTACTACCGCAGGTCGAAATTCGTGGTTCCTCGTGGGGCACAAGGGGGTTGAGGGGTATATATAAGGGCCCGGAACATCCCTAACTCGCATTAAACGATTTTTCGTCGAGCTGTGCACGTGTGCACCCTTCGATCGTGAGTTTTACATCCTCGAGAAGGAAATAATTAGCGAAATTTTTGTCGGATCGACGAAAAACGAGAAGAAAAAAAAGAGAGATAGAGAAGCGAATAAATCGAGTTTCGAAAAACGGTCGAATACGAAGTGTGAGCGAGACAGAGAAAGATCGAAAAGTGTGTTGTGATTTCGAGTGACCACAATAGTGACCTTGGATTTGAGATTAGGTAACGTATACACACTTTTTTTTTTGCTTTTCTCCTTCGTAAATGTCTCGTACACGGGCCAAGAATTTCTTTCACATTTTACTTTCTTCCGCGTTGTGTAATTCCCAAGACAAATCGCCGATTCGATCGCAACGCTTGATCGTCGATCGAAAGTTCGTTAAAAAAAAATCACCCCCCCCCCGAGACTTTTTGTGACATTTCTGTGTCGATCCCTTAACGGTTTTGTATCAAAATCGGTAACGGAATTTCCACTTTTGGAAAGTTTTCGCAAGAGACGGGCAAAGGTACGGAGAATATCGATTTTTGTGGCACGAGATCGTGATAATGTGTTTTAAAATGCTCGTCGTTAATTAGACGGTCGTGATTTTCAACGTGAAAATATTAGTAGTGTATTATTTTTTTTTCTCGTTAAAACTGTACATCTTTTGTAATATATTTTTATATAATTTATATAAATATTCCGTTTATAATTTAATACATTTTTAGATCGATAAAAACATCGAATTGCACGACTTGTATATGGTGCTTTTTCTTGAATGATTTTTTTTTCGAATTATCAATTTTGAAAAAAAAAAATTCGTGAGAGTTTATTGCGTTAAATTTGTTTCAAAGAAAAAGATAACACGTTTGGCTTTCAATTCTAGTACCTGGGCTCGTCTTCTCGGTTGCGATCACGTACGAATTAGAATTTTGCAATAAAACAAGATAAAATTGCGAAAAAAAAAGATAAAAGACTCCTGAAATCAAGTTTTTGAAAATAAAAAACGAAAAACAAATAAAATACGTATTTTTTTTAAGTGTTATTAATAAAATTGTGAAGATTTCCATTTTTTCGGAGTCATTTTCACAGATAATTTATCAATTTTTCTCCCCAATCCTTTCGCAAATATTGCTCATTACTTGAAAAGTAATTATTTGCCGGATTCCATAATTCGAAATTTTCAAATATTGTTCCGTACGCCTAGGATCGGAATCCGCCTATTTTTACGCGGCACTTCACTACATCCGGTTTTCCATAATAAAATTTAAAAAACTTTCTGTCGAGATTGAATCGAAGACTAAATCGTTCTTTTCGTTACAGAAAATCCAAAGGTGCCGATTGGCTCAAGGCTAAAAAACGCGAATAAGCGAACAAATAATGGATCACCGTCTGTTAGCGATGGAGAACGATCAAGCGTTGGACTTCACATCGACGCCAAAGAGAAGTATTTCGCGCGATCAGAGTTCGTTGGAGTCATCGCCAGTGCTGGATCTGTCGTGCAAGAAGCATCAGAGCAGCGCACCGTCCTGCACTTTGAGTCCATTGTCGATCGAGGCGATTTCAAATCCGCCCTCGATAGAGAATCCTCACGGGGAGCAAAACGGCATCGGTCACGAGGACGATCACGACTCGAGTGATCATCAGTCACAGCACGAGGTTCAGCATCGTCGCCACGACAGTCGTTACGTTCACGATTCGGACGAGAGTAAGAGTCCATTCGAGGCGCGTAATTTCATGGTAACGCCACCATCGGAGATCGATTCGCCGAGGAAGCCAAAATATGAAACGATTTACGATCGGATGAGCGCGGGCGTAGCATCCGTAGTGTCATCGAACGACGAAAAAACGTTGACTTCCGGTTACGCCATGGTGCCCTCGGGTATAGCGTTGCCCAGCTGTCCGGCGGCCATTTTGTCCAGTATCGTGATGCCCCCGAATGGTGTCGAGGCGACCTCAGCGCTTCAATTTCCGGTCTCAACCACCACTACCTCTACCAACAGCATAGCGGCGAATCTCGTCCACGAGATTTCCGCAAACGGTCAGCACGAGGTAAACTCGAAAAAAGCGCCGAGGCCCTTCAAAGCATATCCCAAGGATCCTCTCTCGATGAGCATCGGCAGTGCTGAGCTCGTTTACGATCAAACATCGACCGAGGCCTACTCCGAGTTTCGCAAGAGAATGCTCGAGTCCGTTAGACGCACGAACGAGGGTACGAACATCAAGATGCGTCGCGTCACCAAGAGTCCTGGACTACCGACAAGCACGATCATGGACGAGAAAGACGCTGCCTACTGGGAACGAAGAAGAAAAAACAATGAGGCAGCCAAAAGATCGAGAGACGCGAGACGAGCGAAAGAGGACGAGATCGCGATAAGGGCAGCTTTCTTGGAGCAGGAAAACATGAAGTTGAAGTACGAGCTGGTAGCCCTTAGAAACGAAACGGCCAAACTCAGATGTATGATTTACACGAATTGACCTTCGTTTTGTCGAATCGTTGTATATAGTCATATATTGTTGATTAAGCTCGAAGATTTCCTACATAGTACATATATATATATATATATGCAGGGTGGCAATTAAAGGGTGGCCATGATTTTTTAAAGGTCTTGTGCGGTTTGCCAAAAAAAGATTGAGCATTCTGGAAAAAAACTCAAAATTCCATCTCGAGCACAGCAGAACGACGATAATACAATTCCGAATCCGAAAAAAATTACAACGATTCATTGTCAAGTGGACAAATAGAGTTTAAATCCATTTGGAAAAAAATTGTCTAGGTGTGTTTCGTGTTAGACATTTAATTATCTTCATTCTGCTGAACTGAAAATAGAACTTCCATTTTCTTCCAGAATGCTCAAGTTTTTCTGGCAAATAGTACTCATCGCTAAAATACGCTATATTTTTTTATCGAAGAGGTATGGTTTTTTTCTGGAAAGATCATTGAATATCATATTCTTCTCGGTCGCAAAATCTCCGCGCCAGATCTTTAAAAAATATAGTTACCTTATAATTGGCACTCTGCATACACACACACACACAGACACACGAGCGCACATACAAATGTCCATTATATTTAATTGAATATCGGTTCAAAATTGTAGATAGATGGGGCCACGGAACGGTAGGGTATTATGATTCCCAGATTCGTCGTCCCCAAAGAGTAACGTTCTAGTTACACCCTTATTTTACTGGTTACTTAACTAGTTATATATACATGAATAACAGATATAAAAAAAATATCGATTATAATAATAATTGTATAGTACAATGTTATATATATAATATTTTACTCTACAATTATTATTATTATATATTTTTTATTAATAAAAATAATTTATATATGCATATATGTTCGTGTGTAAAATATATACAGGAAAAATATATGAATAATTATAATAGTTATATATCATAATATATATTTTACATATAATATAATGTATTATGTATATACAATATCTACAGATATATACGAACAAGCATTTTCATATCATATATGGATATTGTATATGTGTATATATCATTATATTATAGAAAATATGTATTACGATTTTATTATTATTATTCGCGAAAGTTAATATATAAGTTTTACATACAAACATATATATGTATATATGCATAGAAATTCTTTTATGTACTAATAATGCCCTAGTTACCTTTTGGGGACGATAAATTCGGGGATCACGCTGGCCTACCCACAGGATGACAATGCGAATTTGGGTCGAAACCGTTTCCCAAAAATTTCGCAATTTTCTTAACGCCGTTCGATGTAAAAAAAAAAAAACGAAAAAGAACAAAATCGTTCACGCAAAAGATTGATTGCTTTAGGACGTCAAATTCTTCTCGTTCGAAAATCCGGGAGAATAATCTCGATTTTTTTCTGGAAGAATTTACCAAATTGTCGGTCCGACTCGAGTACAATTCGAGAGTTGGCGGTTGGAAAAAAAAAACAAATTTTCTTGAACGATTTTTTTTTGCCGCGTTGCCTTGTCACGGACAAGGATCTTCATCCTCGGGATATCATAGTCAGTAGATCTTAAGTGTAAATAGTTATTATCGAAATTGGGGAAACTTGTTCTTGGGAGCTTCCTGTTTTTTTTTTCAATTTTTTTTCTCCATTCCCCGCCCTTCTTCGTTCTCTCGCGAGTTATTGGAACGAGTCTGTTCTGCGATATGGATTTTTCACTTTTGTACATAGGAGAAGAAGAAATACATTGTTGCAATATTTAAGATATATTTATAAAAATAAAGACACGATTTTTAAGTAATTATTGCCTCTTCGTTTTATTGCATTTATTAATATTTATACCAATGTAATATTTAGTAATAATATTAATATTTACTAATATATATTAATTTAATATTTAGTAATTTATATTGATTTAATATTTCGTAAAAAATATTAATATTACCTTGGTTACGAATTTGTTTGGGTTTGTTTCGTCGTACGTTCGTCACGAATGCGTTTCGGTTCATTTTCTCGTACCTCCGATACGAATTTGTTTGGGTTTATTTGGGTTTACTTTCTCGTATCTTCATTACGATGGTGTTTGGGTTTCTTTGGTTTTTTTGTTCCTTCTGTGAGAGGTTGTTTGGGTTTTTTTTTCTCGTATCTTCGTCACAATTTTGTTTGGTTTTACTTTCTCTTACCATCGTTACGAATTCGTTTGGATTTATTTGGCTTTACTTTCTCGTATCTTCGTAACGATTTTGTTTAGATTTGTTTTCTCGTATCTTCATAACGAGCTCTTTTGGGTTTCATATCAAATTAAGTTTTGTCATTGACTCGACGATCCGGAAGTTCGTTCAGCAAGTCCATCAAGCCGCCACACTCCAGAATGTTTTTGCCCCCTTGCATCGTCCGCATTAAGATATTCGCATCCACGTTGCGTGCCAGCGGAACTGTGGATTCTTCAATTCGCAGCACCGAGTTTCGTTCCCCGGTGAACCACGGTGTGGCGCCGTCACCCACAAATCTTGGGTGAATGGCGCCGTTGCGGAACGGAACTTCTTCAGCGATTCGGGCTGTTTCGGATCCATCCGGCATCTCGGAATGGACCCGATCTGCATCCGTCGCTCCGGGCTCGTAACGGAAGTTTTCCGGAAACCTGTGAATCGTAACGCAGTGATTCGTGCGCTCTTGAGGATCGGCGAACCTTGCGTCACACTCCACGACGTAACATTGAAACTACGGAGTTGAATGAACCAGTTAGTCAATTTGCTTGTGAACCGCTATATTTTCTTTCGTTAAAAGGCCCTTTCGTATGTGACTGCCTAATATTTATATTTTATATTGTGCCATTTAGAAGTAAACAAAAACTCACCATGGGTCGTTTACGCGATGAGATTTTGAAAAAGCTGTCGTGCGTCTCCTGCATATGGATCTCGAGTAGTCGGGCGTTAGGTCTCGTAGTTTTGCATTCCTCGCAGGTGTAACGATGCGAGCCGTTGTAGTGTACCTCGTAATCGGCGAGATTGCAAAAGATCGCGTCGCAGTTGGACGCGTCGCATTGAAACTCTTCTATCCTGTTGAGAGTACATTGTGACATGAAAGAAAACAAACGACTGTTGCACATAGTTAATCGAGGTTATGTAGAATAACCTCAAAACGGTCGAATTGTCGGGAAGAAAGGATTATCGATATTTAAGATTTTTAGAAGCGATGTAAAATATATAATTGCTCACGAACGATGACAGAGATCCTCGTCGTCTTCGACCGTGATTCCAACTCTGCGAAAAACTTTGAACGTCTCGTAAGTGTCACTGAAAAAGGGATCGTCGAGGGGCAGACGGCCGACGCCGGCTTGCTGCAATAAATTGTCGATACTGTTGCAATTCATGTTACGTGTGAAAAGAATTTGTTGGGGAGAGTCGTTTTTCTTGTCGAGGCAACTTTTATTAAACGTTTCGCAAATATTAGCGATTTAAAGATTATGTATATTGTGTTTTGATAGGAATAGCACGTTTATAAGTGACGGATGACAACTGAGAGAATCGCGGCAGCTAAGTGGTGTGCGCAGAGGCCGCGGGGTGGCGCCACGCGTCGCTGAAAAGTTATCTCCGCGATCTTACATACCAACGGTCGGTTGACTCAGATAATGAGGCAAAATGGCAGTTCTCGCTTCTGCCACTTGAAGCGCTGCTACGTAGAAGTTAGCCAATCAAACGCAGGTCCGCACAGCTGTGCAATGGAGCAGATTTTTCGAAATAAACAATATTTTTAAGAGTGATATAAATGGAAAACGACGTTCGTCCTTTCGACAATACAATGGAACACGGTACTGCGATATAGAGATTTTGAGCGGCTGTTTATTTCTGTCGCGGTGATTGCTCTATATCTGTATCTACAAGACTGCTACGTGACAGCGCTTTCAGTGAATAGACGAGGAATTATGTTTTTTCGTCAGTAACGATGACACTTTCCACCATGAAAAATTCACCCAAACTGTGAATGATTTTCATTGTTTCTTAAGGCCTTAGGCCACTCTAGGATATTCCAAAAATCGATTTTTTTGTTTGTTAAAAATGTATCTTAGTACCTGTAAAATTATATTCCAAAAGATTGTGGGTGTGAAAAATCTCTGAGTACTCGATATTCGAATTCTAGCGCAACCCCTCTTGATTCATGTCGTGACTTTCTACCAACTTTAAACGCGTTTATCTCAAAACTACATTTTTCAAGTCGGCCGGACTCATAACTCCAACAAATTTCAACCGATTCACTTGAAATTTTAACTGTATATTTAGAATTGCATTTTCTGAGGCACTACGTAGGATTTTTTAATTATATTGCATAGTTCCTTTTTTATAAACAATTTTCTGACCATTTTCTCATGGCATTTTATACTTTTTGTTTTAGAAATACGCCATTTTAACGAAAAACAATATATCAAAAAAATCCTACGTACTTCTATAGCTATTCTTATATATAATCGAAAAAAATATCAGTGTCTTATCATAACTCAAAAATTATAGGAGCTGTTGGTCCGGCCGTTGACCTTCCAGAAATAAAGGCTTCATCGGAAAAATGCTGCACAGTCGCCATTTTAACATGTATCGCTGTGAAAAAATAATTTTCTATAGTCAATTACGTGTATAATAAAACCCCTATTTTGTAATTTCGATTTATTTTATTGTTTCGCTGAAAAAAAAATCACAAAATATGCCCCTTTTTTTGCCTCCAGAGTGGCCTAAGGTCTTAAAGTAGTAGTCTCGCCAAGGCGTTTTTCTATAGATTTTGTTTTTATTTTGAGGACCCATTCAGGACACCATTAAGTAATTACCTGCAAAATTTCAAGAGGATTTACCGTTGTGTATTCAAGATATTGGCAATCAAAAATTGCACGGTTTTACACGTGTTCTTATGGGGAGCAATGGAAAATTTCACATTTCACGCAATAACTTCGAAACTTTTCTACAGATAAAAAAAAAATCTCAATTACAGAGCCACATATGACGAGGGTAGAAAAGAAGTAATGAATTTTCACCGTTTAGTTTCAGAGATATAGCGATTTAAATTAAGCAATGTCTAGCGACCTAGTAGTAGAACTAGAATACAGTAGTGTGTGCATATCCGTATACTCAGAGTATCTACGTATTAATAGCGGAAATGGATAGTCTGATACAAAAGTGAGGGTTAGGTAAACATTATATTGGGCGTTTTCATCATTGCTTTATAAGTTTTTGCATCCGGATAAGATGTACAACGTACATTATAAGGATATTTTGCAATATTGCGAAGCTTTCGTCGATTGAGCGGAGAATAAACTTTTCAACGTGACTGTGGCGATATGACCATTGTTAAAAAGTATTGAAGCAATATTAGCGGCAGTTTCAGCTGTGGGTCTGCCGCGCCACGATGTCTTTGGCGCAAATTTCCATATAACAGATTTTAAACACTCGTTGTTATTCTGGTGTAAAGTGCCTAAACATCGTTGAAGAAGCTCGTCTTTACTAAGGTACACGTATATCGTTTTTATTGCCGCACATCTGCCGCTCGGCGCGGTCGTGCGATTCGAACGGTTTCACATAAAATGCTGTATCGCCGACAATTTTACACATTTCTTTAAAAAATTTGGTGAGAGCATTCACAACAAATGTATCTTTCAGAAAATGAAAAAAAAAATGACAAAAATTTTTTTTTTACCGTGGTGTGGTGCCTTAAATACTTACGATTTTCGTGCCTCTCTTTTCAATGTCACAGCAATTATGCTACAAAGAAAAACGTTATCAGGATAATTTTTATGGATGAATTAGGTACTTTTATTGCTTCGTGTCAATGTTTATTTCTTCAGGGTTAATCGAAGTGTTACCGTCACTTTCACTTTGTGCTTTGGCTATTACTGTATCGCTCGGTCACGCGTTAACGGAGCCACCCTGGGGGTGAAATTTCATACCTGAAGTGTTTACATTTTCGCGGATGCTTTTTCTACCCCTTCGCCTATGGAGTTTCCACTCCTATATCCTAACCTTCATAGATCAATCTTTATTTTTATCCAATAAAATACCTAATTAATAAAATAACAAACATTTTTGGAATAATGTGTGATATTTGCTTTTTACATTGATTATTCATGCTCGAATGAGACGAAGAAGTGAAAAGTTCTCGTTTAATTAGCGCGGTAACCGCGGTGATCAAGTGTCAATTTTTTTCCGGACTTCCTGTTCAGGAACTTCCGTTGAACCATTTTCACGGCCATTTCTACGTCTTTATTACTTAAGCGGATACTTTATTTATTTTTTACTCATTACATATAATTATTCTACCAACAAACGGGTCTTCAAGTTGTCGAGAATTTCCGTCATCTTACTTTCCAACTCTTCTCGCCGTTCCGTATCCCTCCTCTTGTCCTGCAACACACAATTGAAATCCTCATCTTCGTAAAATCGAAAGGAAAAAAAAAACTTTCAAATCTTTCAATAAACGAGGATTCAACGAGGGTTGAGATGGGCACCGAGAAAATCCCCAATTCCGTGTTCCCAGACTGTTTTATTCGTAGGAAATAAATACTCGCTCAAAATCGAGCGCCATAACCTAAATATTTGAGAAATTAAACAGTGTTTGAGTCAACAACGCTTCTTCATTTGTAACAACTTATGACGCCGTGAAACTGAGTACAAAGTGAATGACCGTCGGCCAAGTCCTCAAGGACGCAATAACAATCAACGATTCGTCAGATTGTGAGGTTATGTTCGTACGATACGATCACTGCACAACAAGATGGCGCGTCTTCTGCCTATCAATTACGATCTGATGAAAGTTCTAGCCAATTAATTAATAATCCATCATCTTCTTGACTTTAATAAATGATTTCTTCCAAGTTGATCCTCGATGACGAACAAAAATGACATTTTTTTTGTTCAATTGAAAAAAAATGAAGAAAAAATTGAAAAAAATGGAACGAAATGAAGAAAAATATGAAAAAATTGAAGAATAAAATTGGAAAAAGGCGAAAAAACACTAAAAATGGCGCGTAAATCCAACAAAACGAACGATTCCTTTGGGACTCAATTGTTTTCTCTCCGACACATTGATCGTCGCTATTTTGTTTCTGTACTCGTTGACTCGAACTTTTTCCGTCTCGGTCTCGGGCTCGCGCGTAAATTCCGTCAGTACGACGTCTCTGCGATAATCCGGGTCCTGCTGCTGTTTGACGTGCAGTAACTTCAACAATTCTTCGTTATTGGCTTCGTTGAGTCTCGATGTGATTCCCGATGATGATGAAGCTCCTTCGTCGCTCTTTCGCCGATCGAAAGTTACTCGGCCCTCGAGATCGTAATCGTCCTGGCTGAGGCCGAAGAATTCTCGTGCACTTTCGGGATCCTCGAACGATCGAGGTTGTACCGGAAGTGGGGCGGCTTCCTCATTAGTTTCGTAGTCTCTGGCTGGAGTTTTCGTTACTTCCGGTTTGCGCGATTTCTCGTATCGCTTTGACGCCTCGTAGGCTCTTCCGGTTATATCCTGGTGATTGACATTCCGGTTCGTAGCGTTTTGATTTTTTGTCACGTTTTTTCGAAAATCGTACCAAGGATTTTTGGATTTTCGGTCGTCTTTTTCCGAATTTCGAGGATCCTCGTAAGGCTTCGTAATGGCGGTGGAATTCACTCGAAAGCGCTTCACCGGAAGTCTGTCTCGGGTCGTTTGGGTTTGTTTGACAGGATTTGCCAGAAGTTTGTAGCCCAACGATTTTTCGGAGATCAAGATTTTCTGAGTGGGCACGACTAGCGAGTCACGAGCGTATTTATTGCCGGCCATGTTGAATTTTCGTGATTCGACAATGGCCGGTGTCTCGAAAGTCGGCGTGACTTTTCTGTAATAATTATTGTCATATGGCTCGCCGAAGTACTTCTTATAGATGCTCGGTGCCCTGTAGGCCACCGGTTTAACGTATCCATTGTGAAGGGACGGATAATTTGGTATTTTGAGAATTTTCGTACTCTCGGTACTGTCGAACGTGAAATCGAAGGGTGCCGGCCACCCTCGAAACTCTTTGTCCTCACTCTCATGCAGTTTCTTTCCGGTCAAACGCTCTGGTAGACCCACTTCCGGTTTTGCGTAATGGCTTTCTCGGAGCTTCTCCGAGGTTACTTCCGGTTTGCCGACGGCAGCTTCTCGTGTATTCACCGCCGAGGGATACACTTCCGCTTTGTTGGACTTCTTGCGCAAATCTTCGGGAGACCGATTCGCTTCCGGTTGCTCGTGATAAGGGTTCCTCGATTGTTTCGGGGAACGTTTCGGTTCGTCTTCTTCCGACTCGCGTGCTTGAAGATGCTCAGGAGAACGATGCACTTCCGGGTCGTCTTCTTCGGACTCGCGTTCTTGCAGATGCTCCGGAGATCGATGCACTTCCGTTTCGTCTTCTTCGGACTCGCGTTCTTGCGGATGCTCCGGAGAACGATGCACTTCCGGTTCGTCTTCTTCGGATTCCCGATCTCGTGGGTTCTTTGGAGATCGATACACTTCCGGTTCATCTTCTTCGGATGTACGGTCTCGCTGGTTGTCTCTAGAACGATGCACTTCCGGTTCGTCTTCTTGGGGCTCCGGATATCGCAGATTCTCCCTAGAACGATAGACTTCCGGTTCGTCTTCTTCGGGCTCCCGATCTCGTAGATTCTCCCGCGAACGATACACTTCCGGTTCGTCTTCTTCGGATTCCCGATCTCGTAGATTCTCCTGAGAACGATACACTTCCGGTTCGTCTTCTTCGGACTCCCGATCACGTAGATTCTGCGGAGTCCGATCGACTTCTGGTTCGTCCTTTTCGGGCTCCTGATTTCTGAGATTATCTGGAGAACGATGTACTTTCAGTTCGTCTTTTTCAGGCTCTCGATGTTGTAATTTTTCCGGAGAACGTTTCCCTTCCGGTTCACGGGCCTTCTCCCTTCTTGGATTTTCCGAAGCACGATATACGTCCGGTCCCGAGTCATCCTTCCGATTTTCTTCAGGTCTTGATTTCAAACGTTTCGTATTGCGATAATTCAATGTCGAATTGGCTGGTTGTGGTAACTTTTCATGCTCGCACACGTACGGGACGGTCCTCACGTAAGAATCGTATCCCTGAGATTGTTTTTTGCGCGGTGAACTTCCGGTCGTTCTCCCGGACGATGAGACTTCCGGTTTTTTCCGGCGTCGCTCTTCCGGTCGACTTTTCGGCTGCTCGTAATCGATATATTTTGGAGCGGCCATTTTTTCGAGTGAGCCTGTCTTCCGATGGTCGACCTGGTCGCGACCGGACAAAATCCGCTCGGCAGTTCTCTCCAAATTTTCCGGATCGTACGATATCTGCAGGGGCCGGAAGTAAGGGTTATACTTGACGAAGTCTATGCTTTTGGAGAGCGCGGACTTCGCGGGCATGTTGGGACGCTTTTTGGAAATTTCAATCCTGTCTGCCGACGCCTGCGAGGTCTCTTTTGCCTCATCATCATCATCATCATCGTCATCATCATCATCATCATCATCATCATCATCATTTGCAGCGTCTTTATTTTCCAAGCGATCTTTTTCTTTCGTCATTTCCGGTGCTGCGATTTGAACGTAAGAAGTGACCGTTGGCTCGGCCTTTTCGTCCTCCAAAAAACCTTCATCAAGATTGTCCCCGTGAATTTTCTTCCTCCCCGGAGCTTTCCTCCGTCCTTGATAGTTCGGACCACGATACTTCTCCTTTTCCACGTCGTCAGGGGGGCCGTATTCCGGTTTCAGTTTTGTCAAAGAATCGACCTCGGGTGTTGCAACATACCGATAATTCAGCCACCAAGGTTCGCTCTTCCTCGGTAACTCCAGCTCCAGTACTCTCCGTGAATCGTAAACCCTTGTTTCCGGTTGTCTGTATCTCTCGAAGTAGTCGGCCAAGCTGTCGTCGATTCGTCCATCATGGCCCAAAATTTGTCCATAGCTGTTGCGAATCTCGCCCCGGGGGTTGTCGAAGGGAGCGTCGTAGACGCTTATTGGTAACCGGGTGCCAAATTCTGTCAGTTTCAAGGGTAGTTTTTGTGGTGAAAACGCGAAAGGATCATGAAAGCCGTCAGAGTAGTTGTTTCTCGAATTTCGGAAGTCTCGAAGGTCCTGATGACTTTTGTAGGGTCGAGGTTCGACCTCGTCATCGTCATCGCCATTTTCATAGGCCTCGTGATCCCCACCCTGCTTTCCCTTAGAGGGCCGAGGTTGCTTCTGCGTCTGGTAGCGTTCGCGAGAATCTTCCTGTTCCTCTTCATCATCAGGCTCCTCATTGTTGTCTTCTTCGTCTTTTTTGTAATGGTTGGAGCCTTTGTGGTAATGTTTCTCGTGGTCTTCCTGCTCGGCGTCTTCCTCGTTCTTGTCACGTTCCTCCGATTCTTCGTCTTCCGCCATTTGGCGATAGGCTTCGCCATTTCGTGTGTTCTCTTCGGAGCTCTCGTCTTCATCGTCGCGATACTTATCGCTCTGCTGTTCTCGTTCTTTCTTGAGCCAGTCGGGCTCGTCGACGTACGTGTCACGATTGTCCTGCGGAGGATTTTTTCTCACGTCCTTGTCGTCCTGTATCTCGTGGCTCTCGTGGCTCCCTTTGAAGGACGTTTGTTGTGTATGTCTGGGTGCCGTGGCAGGTAGTAACGGTTGGAGGTTTGGCGCGATCGGAAGTGGTATTTGTACGAAGAGAGGTGTCGCCAGGCCGAGGAGTTTAGTGCCACCGGAAGTCGTGGGTTTCCTCGGCGTAGTTTGGCTCGGTAGAGCTGCGGTTGATGATCCGCCATGGAACAGTCTCTCGTACTGTCGCAAGTGACCTAAGAGGTCGGAATTGTTGCCGAAATTGACGACACCCGTGAGACGAAGGGTCTCGCGTTGTCTCGGCGTCATTGACGCCACGGGCTTTTGAGCTTGCTGGGGCAACCGCGTGGGCGGATTCGGTTTTTGCAATATCGTTGGACGCGCCGGTAGCGCTGCTGGAGTCGTCGGGGGCGCTGGAGATGGCGTGGCAATGCCGGGAAAGGTGAAGACCGTTGCGGGTGCGGCCGCGGCCATGCTGGCTGTCGTATTCGGATTGGGCAGTGACGACAAGGAGATCGGCGACACCGTGTAACCGAAAGCTTCCGCTAAACCCTGGATAATCACTCCAAGGGCTCTTCTGTCACGTGGTTTCTCACTATCACCATCCGCCGTTGATACATTTGACGAAGCGATTCGATCCAACGACCTTGGCGTTTGGTACCCAAGGTCGTAGCTGCCTGGAGGTGCCGCGGTTCTCGGCTCTTCAGGTTCCAGCTGCTCAGGTTTGCCACCAACATTTCTCGCGTGGGCTGCCAGGCTCGAAGACACTAATAGCGAAAGAATAACCTGCACCAGGCTCGTCGACAACATCGCTGGGAATTACCAGCCGTCAAACTTTGATCACTTCCGTCAACTACTTCCGGTGAATTTCATTGTATCTTCCCAGGATCACAGAGACGCGTCTTCTTCTTCGGAACTTTCTTTCAAGCTCGTTCGAAAAATGATCCACTCGTTCCAATCGTTCTCCAACAAACCTAAACGAACGCAGATGAGTCTGTAGCACTCTTCGAGGCTCCGCAAGGGATCGCTTCCCTTTTTTGGCTGGTAAACACTTGGGAGTTTTCCTGAGTCTTTTCGACGCGAGATCTCCCTAACAACTGGCGATTCTTCGTCCAAACCTCGATGAACAATGGCCGACCGTTCGATCGGGGCGGGGGTGAGAGCACCGGTCTCAGGGGGGGGGGGGGGGGGGCGAAGGATAATGAATTTTTGCATAACTAAGCGGGACTGTCGTGAAACTCGAATGTCTCGTAGAATAAAGAAACCGAAAGTGAACCAGGGAGAGTTTCACTCGGCTATTGCACGATGGCGAGGGGAACGACGACGATGACCGCGACGACGACGAAGAGTCCCATAACCACTTATTTGAACCAAGTGAAGCGCGAAGTCGCAGACCCCCCCAAGCCGAACAGTTATTGCGATAGTAGAAGAAACAAAACAACGACAATAATTGCGCTGACAATGAAGAAAAAACGCGATTCGCACCGAGACAATATGGTGACGGAAAAATCGCTCGCTGTTAATCGATTCGTGAACATTGCGCAATTTCGCGTCTCAATTGCTGCGGATATAGTTGCGGGAAATGGCAAAAAAGTAATTCTTCCATGTTTATTCGGAACAAATCGTTATTTTTCTTCACTCCTTCTTTTTTTTTATCGTTGTACTTTCTTCAAAGGTATATAGTGTTTTACGATTGCAAATAATCATTTCCGGTCTTCAGTCTGGAAATAATTGTGTCCAGTTCTGCAATGAACTTTTGCAAATTTATGTACCTGGGGCAGTCGGTGCTCGCCACACTGTTATTTAAATCAAGCCTTCGAGATTGTTTGTTCATTTAATAAAATAGAAAATAAATTGTATTATTTATCATTTATTATTACGTATTTCATAATTAATTTTACACATGCATAATAATAATAGTGAATAAATAATCAATTGATAATGTAATAAATATAATAATAATGTTAATACTAATTTAAAATAAAATTAATAAAATAAGAATAGTAACAACACAATAATGACAATATTTTACAGTAATGTACTCAATGTCTATTATTTATTGAAATAGTTTATATATTTCGTATTTATTTTTGCATACAAAATAAAAAAATACCTTGCCAACAATGACAAATTTAAATTCGATGACAAATAAAATTCGATCTATATATTTTTTTCACCAATTATTCGAAACGTCACAACGAAATATAAATTTATCGAAAATTTGAATAATCGTGAAGAAGAAAAAAATATTATATCCGCATCTTATTCGGGTAGTCGACTGTGAACGAGTGCGAGTAAAGGAAAAGCGAGACAATTAACGGTGCATGACGAAAAAAAAAAAAAACAAAACAAAATGCCATACCGTAGAGCGTAAATTTCAGTGAAGCTGTACAACGACACGAGAATGTGGACCGTGGAAATTTCTGTAATCAAAACGCGGCTTCCCCCATCAGAGTAGAAACGCCTGTGATCTACAGAAAAAGCACGGAAGAATTTATTTCTTTTTCTTTCCTTAAAATTAAATTCCGAAGAGTATGTATTGATTGATCGATCGACGGCCAATTGCTTCAGGGACACTTGAATTTCTCGAGCCCGGTCCGTATAGGCGTGACGACGATTTGACAATGCGCGAGGTTGTTCAATCTTAGGTTCAGCGCAATATCGCGAGAACTCTTTCCGTCCGAAGAAAGTTTTAACGCGATTTTACGGATTTCAATATTTGTGTGTTTCGCCATCGCGGCAGAAATAATAGTGATTTTTCATTGTCATGCATGTTTTGAAATTAGTACGAAATAAAATGCAAACAAACTGTGCGTACGAAGATACGCAGATTTTAATTAACTACAATTTTTCTACATATTTTGTTTTTATTTTAGAAAATTAAAAAAAGAAAATTAAAATTAAAAAATAAAAAAAAGTTGTTGTTAATTAAAAGTGAATACGTAAACAAATTTCCTTTCTCAATATATTCTCCTAGACCCCATAATTCCCAAGTGGAGCCTCTCCACTCATCAAAGTTCCAACCAAAAATTATAAAAAAAAATGTAAAAAAAAAATTTTGAAAAAATTCTAGCCACTCCAGTGTGAACCCATGCAACTTTTTACCCTCTTGACATTTCCTCTGAAACCCTATAGTTCTTCGATGACGCCTTTTTTTCGGAAACATGTATTTTTTAGCTAAAAATGCAATACTGAGGCGAAAAAACATCGTACGAGACTTTCTAAAAAATAAAAATATAGGTTTTGATATCCTTTTTAAGTTTACCATGGAAAAAACCGAGGAAAAAATGTTCTACAAACTTTGCAGTTAATTTTCGTCGGCCAAAAAATAGCCGAAAAATGGCCACGTTCAAAAGTGCGCATCGAGGCGAAAAAAAATCGTAGAGAATTTTCTAAAAAAGCAAAATAAAGGTAAACTTGTCCTCTTCAAAACGCCACTTGGGAAATTCAATTACCTTTATTTTTTGAATCCGCTATGTAAATTTTAGTGCGGTAAGAAATTTCGAGTAGTGCGTACTTTTTTTTTGTTCAGTATTGTATATTTATATACATATCTATATGTAAATAATTTGACACATTAGAAGAAACGGATTCACTTTTTTGATCACGAGTGAGTTTGAGTCATTAAATTACGATAATACAGGGTGAAAGTATTACAATACATCCGCGGGAGTGCGTTTCCTATTCTGTATCACGCGAGATCATTGGCGGCAAATCGGATCGGTCTTTTTTCTAACGTGTCCGAGATCGTATGCGAGACGAGAAAAAAAAAGTGGCGCGTGCCGCACTTTTTTTTCCCTCGATCTCTTCGCGAAAAGAATTTCTGCCGGCCGCGCTTGTACATACGTAATATGCAAAAAAAAATCCTAAGCGTTAAGAAAAAAAACTAGTTTATTTTATGTAAAAAAAAAAACAAAAAATGTCGAGGAGAGGAATAGGGAGCCGATAAGATGTATGTGTGTATATATATATATATATATATATATATATATATATATATATATATATATATATATATATATATATATATATATATATATATACACACACATACATCTTATCGGCTGTATATATATATATCGGTGTGTATATATATATATATATATATATATATATATATATATACACAACATACATCTTACAAATATACAACATACAAATACACAAATATTTTTGTATATATTTCGTGTATATATATATATATATATATATATATATATACGAAATATATACAAAAATATTTGTGTATTTGTATGTTGTATATTTGTAAGATGTATGTTGTATATTTTGTATATATATATATATATATATATATATATATATGTATATATATGTATATAAATTTTGTATATATATATATATATATATATGTATGTGTATATATATATATATATATATACAAAATATACAACATACATCTTATCGGCTCCCTATTCCTCTCCTCGACATTTTTTGTTTTTTTTTTACATAAAATAAAATAGTTTTTTTTCTTAACGCTTAGGATTTTTGTATGTATAAAATATATTGTATATATATATATAAATATATCTATATACAAAATATATACATATATACAAAATATATATAAAATATTTATGTTATTTATTTTGTTTATATATCAAATTTTTTGACACGTAATTTTTTATACATATTTCACAATTTTTTTTACAATTTCAACATTTTAAACTTTAAAAAACATCTGTTTACATTTTTTCAAAAATTTTTTTAGTTTTTTTTTACATTTTTATTTTACGTAAAAACAAACGATTTAAATATATATATAGTTATATGAGTATATATATATATATATATATATATATATATATATATATATATATATATATATATATATATATATATATATCGATTTCGACTCTTCCTGTCCACGTAAAAATAACTCCGAGTGCGCGAACGCCATCCACGATGAAAATCGTTCAAACTTCCTCGTTCGAGTCTTTGACAAAAGCAACCCGGGAGAAAGTAGGAAACGCACCGGCCACATGTACAGTGGTACATGAGAATCGCGATCGCAAGCAACGACGACTTATTATGACTCGTTCGATCGTGTGTATGCATACTCGCGTCACCTTCGGCCACACCGCCTGCGGGAACTCGCCGGAAGTTGCTAACCCGATCGAATAATTGGTTAGGCAATGCAATGAAAAAAAAAAAAGAAGCGAATACCACGTAAACCCTCACCGTGTTTCTGGCGTGAATATAATAGTATTGCTGAAAATTCTTTCTTATGTCTTCATTTTGGTCCAAATTTTTTTATTTATTGATCCCCAATATTTAAAAAAAAAACGTTCGAGTGATTTTTGCAGCAAAAACGGGGCAATCGAGAGATGAAGAATGTTCATTGCACTCCAACGATGCGAAACTTTGGCGTCATCAAAGGTTGCCTATTTTCGAAACGAAACACCGCGAATCGTTTGAAATAGAAAATTTAAATAAATTGGAATAAATAAAACATAAAAATAAGTTAAAGTAAATAAAAAACCAAAATCAATTTCAATTTAAAAAAAAATGAGAATGTGCTATTCGATTTTAAGTATAACAAACTTTTCCTTTGTCTCTATAATAATAATAAATATAAATAAAATATATAATAAATAAAATTGAAAAAAGTTCTGCAGGGATTAAAATGATAAAATGGAGTAAAGAAATATTTTGTCTTCTCAGCTTCTACACTTTTTCTTTGTCGTTAAAACAGTAATAATGATAATACCCATAACAAAAATAATAAACAATTAGTTAATTAACAATTGTTATAATAATGATTACTTATTAATTAATTATTACGAATTATAATAAATAAATACTCGTTAATTAATTGATAATTATAGTCATTAATTATAAATTCATTGATTAATAATGATTAACTATTCATAATTCGTAATTATTCCAACATTTGATTAGTAATTATTAATAATACTAATAAGAATAATTGAGATACGGGGTGTTCTGCCTTCCCAAGATGTTTTATATCTATATATACGATGACTACCAAATGCTCCGACTTGTGATCAAACTTGTATCACGCTCGAGTCTCCGATGTTTTTCAGTTACGTATACTTTTGCAAGATTCTCAAGATAGGAGTGGCTGTGAACCTCGACTCGTCAACCAGGATCGAGTACCTCCTAACTAGATTACACTGCTCGCCGTGTCAATGTTCGTCAACATGCGTGTACGTATATATATTTTTTTTTTTTATAGTCTTTCCTGCAAAATGACTGAATCCCGATTTTGCCATAATTCGACGAGAGGAGAACAAGTTGGCGGGGAAGGAAAAGTCGGTATAAAAGAAGTGTAAATTGGACGAGAGAGCACATCAGTCTCGACAACAAACTCAGAGCAAGAGTCGGTATGAAGTTGCTGGTAAGAACGCGTTGATTTTTGGGATGGTTTCGGATCGTGGAGCAAAACACCAAGTGGATACTTCGTTGTGTGGAAGTTGCATCGTTGAATGCAGAGAAAATTCGCTTAGACTTTTTTTCTGATTTATCATTAGTTTTTTGTTTTTATTATTATTCGATTTTTTTTTTCACCGATCTCGGTTGGAGATCTTCGAGTGTGGTAGATATTTTTGGATTCTAAAATTGATTTAGATTTAACAAAATTTCGTTTCTAATTGCCGGAAATTTCTGTATTTCGAGATTTGATGAAAATCTCGAAATATTTATGACTAACGAGGTTTTTTTTTGCACGCTGATTTCAAATAATAATAATGGCAAAAAGTTATTGACATTTTTGTATAACATGTTCGATACATAGTTGGTAAAAGAAAAATGTATTCGCGGTACTTATGACTTTTTTTTTAGAATTTTCTTTTTCTCTTAAATGTTTTTTTTTTTTTTGTAAAATTAAAATATTTTTTTGAAAATTCTCGAAAATGGAATAACAATTACGATTTCTTTTGCATTTTTTGTAGAAAAATTTCCGATAAAAAAATATAGAAAAAAAAATCTTTAAATGAAATGACTTCGTAGATTTTTTTGAATACTTACGAATTTTTAGAGAGTTTTGTCTCGTTTTAGATTTTTTTTAATCCTGAAAAATGAATCATTGCTCGTGAACTTTTCATAAAAAGTCATAAAAAGGTTCAACTCTACTCACAAAAAATTTCCCCGTCACTGAACAAAAATTTTCATAAATGCAGCCTGTAAAAGAAATCGAATAGCCAACTTACAGAAAAAAAAAAGAATGCAGTCAAAGTTCATGAAGGTTAAAAAAAATGACTATTTTATTTTAAACAAAACCACTTTGTCGACGATTATTGAGCGAATAAGATTTATTCGAATGTACCAGTTGATACTGTCGCTTGCCACCCTGGCCCTGGGCCAACAAGTCTTCGTTGGTGGAAAATCGACCGAGAGCAACGACGTTCCTCAGCAGGCGACGACGGTTCTCCAAGCTGAACCGGATGACACGGGGGCACGAGCACTCGGTGACAAAAAGCTCGAGAAGAGGAGTCACGGATGGAGCGGGTGGGGTGGACACGGCCATGGCTGGCCATCGTAAGTTCATTGCGTCAACTTTACGTTTTACAAAGAATTTAATGAAAAAATCCTTTATTACGGCCGAATCCAATTAGAAGAGGGGCTCAAAAGTAACTCAACAATTTCTTAAAGTTGAGCGATGACGTTACATTAATTTTCTCAATGGCGAACATTTTTTATTTACTTTCCCGAAACATTGTCAAAAAATTGATCGGCTTTATTTGACGTTGCATTCATTTTTAATGGCATTGCATTCATTTTTGGTGCATTCATTTACTTTATTTAAAAAAAATATTCAATTGATTTTCCAAAAGACTGCCAAGAATTTTTTGTGTTTAATTATCGTAGGGTAATTTTTTTTTATCAACTTTATCAATGCTCATGTTAAGCAATTATTTATACGAAAAAAAACGAATTAAATTAAAATAAGAGTTAGAGTCGGAGTAAATAATAGATAGGGGTTCAATATATAATTTACAATATTTTTTATCGTCATAACGTTGTACTAATTTTCTTCATTTTTATCCGCGACCTTCCGAAAGACTGAATAGAAATGTTTGGTTTTATTTGGGTTCACGACTGTACTATTGTAAGTTCGTTATATTCACTTCCATTTTTCGAGAATTATGATGCGTAATTTTCTTTATTACGAACAAACTGAATTAAAATGAGGATAAGAAAAAAAAGAAGAAGTTAAAAGGAGACTGCAAGTGGTTACAATTTCATAATCGTGATGACGTCGGTCCATGTTATTTGTTTTGGACGACTTCCAAAGGAAAAAAAATTGTTTGGGTTGACCTTGCACAGTTTGGAAAAACCGCGAAGCTTCAGCCTCAATGTCACTCGATTACGAACAAAATCGAGTAACGAGGGGTCGACGAACGTTCTCCCTTTTTAATTGATTACATTATCGATGTTATTTTTTTTTTATTATTTTAATTTTATTAGATTATTGATGAATCATCAATTGTTATTGAAAAAAAAATGATTTTTATTTTATTACATTATTGATGAATCGTCAATTGTTATTTTTGAAAATTATTTTAATTTTTTTAGATTATCGATTAATCAATTGATATTTTTTTTTTGGTAATTGTCTTTTTTTTTAAGCTTTAGCCACGGTTGGGGTCACGGTTACGGCCACGGTCACTACGGTGGGTGGAGCGGCGGTGGTTGGGGTGGTTGGGGTGGACACGGCTGGTACGGGGGTTGGTATCCCGGTTGGCCGTGGTGGTACGGTTGGCACGGTGGGCACGGATCGCACGGTGGTTGGCACAGCAAATGGTAAAGAAGATTCCCAAAAATTTCTGCCGTCGGCAACTGCTCGAAGCTTCACGAGAGCCAAACGAATAATTAGACATTTTTACCCTTGCGGCGAGCGGTAAGATAACCCCACGGTCGATAAAAGCGAGCTCTGTTTTTTTTATACCGACGGTCGATAAGTTACCGCGTGTCTTCATTTGGGTTTGTTTTCGAGAAAATTCACTCGGCACGAGGAAAAAATCGGATAATTGATCGACAAATTTCCAAAAGAGGAGGGAAATTACACGAAATGGCAACAAAAAAAAAAAACATGTATGTATCAATGAAAATTGTGTAAAATTGTTTGTCGCTCGATATAGATCCGCAAAGTAGAATTCGAGGTTGGCCATGTAATTAAAGTATCTTGTAACACTTGATTTCCTGGGCTCGAATAATAATCCCCCGATGCCAGCCCCCTCTTCGTTTTTTAGTAAATAATTTCCAAGCTCGTGTGTCGCGAAAAAGCGATAGAAAAAAAAAAAAAACATTTTTGTCAAACGACGAATAAGCACACGATCGAGAACACGATCGACACATGTAAACAACAAAAATAATAAATATTTCACATGCTTTCGATGCAAATTTTTTCGAGCTCGTCGATGCTTTTACCTCCAATCTTTTCTGCACGTATGTCGCCAATATTTCCTCGCAGCTCGTCAAATTTCTGTCCGTTTCCTGGTGCGCATATAGTTGCGTTTTCAATTTTCGACGAAGGTCACTCGTTAATTTTTACGATTCACGGGTTAAAGATATTATTTTTATCGACTGAATAAACGTACCCTGAGAATATTCGTCAAGTGTCTGATTTTGCGCAACTTGGCTCGATCCTCGTCCAACGAATCGACGACGTTCCCACCTGCTGCGAGCAAATTGTTCGCCGACATTTTAAACATTCGCGAAAGCCAAAAATCGCACTTCCTACTTTATAATTGTTTATTTTATACTTTGTGGATGAAGTCTTTTTTTTTTTTTCGTCCAGCTGATCGCGGACTAGGGCACTTGTGACGTCGCGCAGCGAGTGATCCGCCTAGTTCCAATGTGTTGATGTGTTTTTTTTTTTGTTGTTGCCTGGATACGCGACGAGACACTACGATTGTACGAGTCTCTTGCAAGTATGGACAGCTTGCACTGGAAGGTGACCGCAGTCTCAACAGAGATGGGCATAACTAAATTACAATGTTTTTTTTTTTCAATTATTAATCTGGTTACAAATGAATTAAATTACAAAGTAATCTTAAGGAGCAACAAGGGGGGAAATTTGGGAAATATGGGCTAAAAAAATGATGTGCGGGAAGTGTGGAAAGGGAGGCAGAAAAAGGTTTCAGAGATACAAGATGTAGAGTATGGGGGGAAGCGGAGGAAACGCTCGCCCAGTTTTGGAAATGCGAGGAGGCCCGGGGACAGATGGAGGAGCAGGTCCAAAGAACTTTTGAAGAGTGGGAAAAGGATCAAAGGAAGGAAACAGACGGAGGGTGGTGGAAGGCCTTAGAGGGGAAGGTGCTAGTGGATGAGATGTGCGAATTTGTGAGGCAATTCGAACACATTGCGAGAAAAAAGGGGCTAACGGAACAGGGATAGCAAGGGAAGAGAAGGAGGGTAATAAAGCTGCGAAATTGTTGTCTAAATGTAAATAGAACTGACGGTAAAATAATAGAGAGTGTTTTGCAGGAATGTAAGAGCTTAGTAATAAGAAAAATTGTAAAGAAAGAAAGGAGAAGACGTAATAAACCCGCAAGGGTGTACGTGCAATAAAAGATCTACTACTACAAAGTAATCTCAATGAATTGCATGCCATTCATTACATTGTAATTGTGATTATTAAGGCGGGGGACCACGTTAGGAGACCGAAAATTAGATGATTTTTTTTATTTTTGTGAAAAAAAGAACAGAAATTTTCGCAACTCTGACAATAATTTATTCATATTTTCATACATCTCAATTTGCGGGAATTGTGCAGCTCGCAATTCGCATCTGGAATAGTTCAACAAATTTTTATACATTTTTGAGATGTTTTTCAAGAACATGAACCTAAAATGTGAAAAAGAAATCGAGAATTGAATGTTGGAACGTGTTTGAAAAAAAAATGATCGATTATTAGCAATTTTTTCCCCAGCATTTTGCAATAATACATATGTTTTATATAATCTAATCTTTCCAACTTTAGGTTCATGTTTTAATCAATTATATTATGTAAACGTGTTCCAAATTTGAAGATGATCCATCAATTAGATTTTGAGTTATGATTCCCGCAAATTGAAAAAATATCGTTTCGAGAAAAACACGTTTAAAGTTTCACAAACGAAAAACTCAAAGTCAAATGTGTTTAATCAAATGATAAAGTGTCTTACCGATTAATCAGCGATTCCAGCACCATACAGCAGTCCTTCCTCTTCCTTATGCAACTCATTTGAAGCTTGCATTTCCTCTTTACGAGCTTTTCGAGCTTCTTTTGTCTCTGATAAACTTTTTCTATTTTGCCGAGCCACGCGCATCTGACCCATTTGCTCGGGATATCCGTAGCTCTGCCTGCCAACTACGATTTGTAGTTCATTTATAACCATGAGTAGGGCTGAATTTCCTTCATTGAATAAAATAGCAGCAAGAAATGCCGCTACCTCGATTATTTTGTACCCAGAATGGAGATGTTTTGCAGCTAATCGCCAAACGGCCGAGTTGCGGTTTGTTTGGGTTATGAAAACCCAAACAAACTACCTAACTGAGTGCTCGTGGATACCTGAGCGTGCTTGGGAGTCGAGCGGAGAGTCTTTATCATTTATATACATAACCTTAGAAGGAATCCGAAAATCTTTCTGAAATTTTCAGGGTGTATTCTTAAGATATTTTGCTAACGATTTATGAAATTAAAAAAAATTGATTTTTTGAAGCATCTAAAGTGGTTGCCCGCCTTAAATATTTTATCACTTTACTAAAAAAAAAATAGGGTTGGCCCGAAACTTTGGCACGCCACTGTATAGATGTAGAAAAAGAACGCACATTTTAATAGATTGTAAATGACACGAATGACTGAGATTACTGCTCGCAAGTACACGTGTCCATCGACTGCTATTTTTTCAAGCTATATGGAATTTGAGCAGACCGTGCTTGGAATCACAGGTCACGTAGGTTATGTGTTCAATATCAAAACAACATCCCTCGATACTAGCGACACCAAAACTGCTTCAAAAGTCGAATTACCTCCATCTCTCGCGTTCTATTCTTTTCCCTCAGAGGGCACTCACCCACAGCGACGCTCGCGGCCAAGTAGCGAACTCGGAAAGACGCCTTTAACGAGTAATCATAGTTACAGCTGTTAAAATTGCGAGACCTGCATGTGCGACTGTACCCAGCGCGGGCAAACAAGACACTCTGCAGTTTTCCACCTTGTCGATAGAATCGAGGATTAATTACTCACCGGGGGCGTTCTCTGTATCGTCTTACGACCAGGGTAGAGTAGATTTCTCCACGGTGAGTCTTGTGCACGGTCTTATAAACAGGTCTGGGCACTCTGGCTAAGATCTTTTGACCCTTAGCGAAGCCAATTTGGTTCCAAATTCTGCCACCTCACTAGTATCGGGACGACCGAGTTGCTTATATATAGTAGTGGTTCATATTGGGTTTACGGGTACATTCTGCATAACCTCAATCTATTCATGTAGATTTTCATTAAAAAAAAAATTGAGTAGTGACAATCTTGCGATGCCTGAAATGTGCATCATATAGGGATGCAAAAGCGGATACTCGGGTACAGCCGAACGTATGTCGTTATTCAAGGTGCCGAAGGATGAAGTGTTGCGGGCTAAATAAATGAAGGCATTAACGCCAGTAATAAATGGATAATTCTATTAACAATAGGTATAGGAATTGTTCAGATTATCAAATATTAAGGGAATAAACGAATCGTACAAAAATGCAAACTAAATTATTTATTTTGATGATTCCCCTCACTTACAACATTTTTTCATATCGATTCACGCGTTAATTTCGAAAGCAGTACTTTCCTTCTGTAATCAGAAAAATATAATTTGGTGGAGCAAGACTTAAGTCTACCCACCTCAAAGTTGATGAGTACCATTAACTAATCGCTTATCGCTCGTATTTTCGGTTTATGCGTTTAGTTTTCTTGTTCGACTAATTATATAGCATGTATTAACCTCTTATTGCAACTACATTAATGTGAAGACAATATACATTCGCTGGTATATCGCTCTCTGTCGCACAAATCGGTCGCTCCGATTGCAGTGCTCCAAGTTTTGCGGCCAGTTTTGGAATTTCAAATGGCTTCCAATAAAGGTCACACGAGGGCCTATACGAAGTATATGGGAGTGCCCAGACCTGTATAAACGATCGTCGTCTCGTGACACGAATTTGCCCACGTTTTTCTCTCAATCGAAAAATAATTTCAATAAATACGTAGAGAATGAGTTTCGTCGATGTGCAAAAGTATCGGGCCGGTATCTCGCCCGGCTTCGTACGTACAGTTTGTTTGCGTTTTTTATCGCACCAATGTCAAAACATGCATGATAATGAAAAATCAGTATTATTTGTGCCGCGATGGCTAAACACACGAATATTGAGGTCCAGTAAAATCGTGTTAAAACTTTCTCCAGAAGGAAAGTGTTCTCGCGATATTGCGACTACTTTATCCATTGGAAAATGTACGGTAAATCGAATTGTTCGTAATTATAAATTAACAAATTTGTTATGTGACAAAAGTCGAAGTGGTAGATCGCGAAAAACGATGAAATACGTTGACAAAATTGAAAAAAGGCACTGCGTTATAGATCGACGAAAAACTGCAGCAGGCATTTCGAGAGAATTACGGAGTGAAAATACTTCCGAAATTAGTCGCAGTAGTTTCCCGACGTCTGAAGACTGTAGGACTGATTGGACGTATTGGTGTGAAAAAACCACTCATTAGTAAAAAGAACCAATAGGCCAGATTGAATTTTTGCAAAAAGAATATCAGCATTGGAAAGCATCAGATTGGCGGAAAGTGCTTTTTTTTCCGATGAATCCAAATTTTGAATATTCGGAAGTGATGGTCAGAAGTACGTAGGACGTCCAACAGGTACCAGATTCAACGTAAAGTATCAAATTCCTACCGTAAAACACGATGGCGGGAAAATTAAAGTTTAGGGAGCGTTTTCTGAAGACGGCGTTGGTCCGCTGGTAGAAATTCAAGCCAATATGGACGCTGCAATGTACAGAAATATATTGCGAGATCATATATGCTTTCATTTGCAATAAAAAAATGCCGCGTGGCTGGATTTTTCAACACGATAACGACCCCAAACATGCTTCACGTCTTGTAAAAGATTTTCTTCAAAGACGAAAAGTACGCCTTCTCGACTGGCCATTGCAATCACCGGACTTAAATCCGATTGAGCATTTGTGGCAAGACCTAAAAGATCGTGTTCGAACAAAAAATCACTCTAACGAGACGGAATTGTGGAATCATTTGCAACATGAGTGGGAAAACTTGCCACAAGTTACTGAGTCAATTGAAGAAGGTCGTATCTCGTGTGGTTATTTTCAAAAAAATTTGTTATGATTTTCACACGCAATAGTACATGGCCCAATACTTTGGGACACTCGTTAAATAAAAAGTGATAGACAATCAAATATTTAAGAACAATATCTATCTATATAATTAATTGTTTTCAAATACAAGTGAATACATGTCGTCATAACTCGTTTGTTTTTTCCCCACCATCGTATTTAAATGCAATATGCCTGAAAAATTGGATGGCCCACAATTTTTGCATGCAACAGTACATCTATATCCCTTTATCTACTCTTATTTTGCTGGTCCAATTTCTTTTCTTCGGATTTATCTCAGCTCGTCATTGAGCACCTTTTCCATCTTTGATCAAATATTTCCATTCTCTCTCGTCTCGTAAGATGACTCGTTGAACTTTCGTCCCCTCTTTCACGTTTATTTAACGCGAACCCACCGTGTAATGGCGAATACACTAGAATGGAATTTCGCGAGGGGTGAGTGAGTGGTATCCTCATCCCGGAATGGTGAGAATTCATACACATATATACATGTATATATTTATATATAAGGGGAATAGGGAGAGGAATTAATAGGGGTTAACCGTGAGCATTCTTGTGGTATCGGAGATCGACCGAGTAGTGGACAACGGTCATTGTATTGGTCCTGACTCCGCGATCGGGCGAATGGACAGGGCAGCATCCCATTGTCGATGGACCAGTTTTTTTTTTTCGTGACCAACCTGGTCTACTCGACCCATCAACGCTCGTTATACGTACACGTGTATATAAATATATATACAGAGTGATTCACAACGATGCTCCCTTGGTGAGCATACGCGGTGAGGCATTGCGAGCGAAACGCTTTGTTTTTTTAAATGTCGTCCGACGAGAATTGGCTGAGATATTTGCGTTGAAGGTCTAAGTAACGAAGAATGGCACAGTAGTTGGTCACGCGCGAAACGTCCGAGCCGGATCGAGCGGGGCTTCGAAAGGATAAAGAATGGACAAATAACGACACTATAGAATTTGAATGGACTCCAAAATGACAATATTATCGAACCAAACTTTTTAATTGCTATAGCTAACATATGATATAAGTCTAATAGTTGAAAAAAATACTCGCAGTAATTGTAAGAAACAATTTCGGAGGAATTGATAAATAAGTAGCGAAATGACTAAATCGTCAGCGAATGGACGAAATTGCCAGTAACGGGACACTCGACCACCAGTAAATTGTCGTGTAGCGTAGATGAACGCTGTAAAGGATAACGATTTATTATTTTTTAGCTTTCGCCCGCAGCTTCGCCCGCGTGAAATGTGGCCCATAGAAACTTCATTACCAGTTGCACCCCTTATTAGGGGTTGTTTTGAAAATTCGTGAATTTTATTTTATTGTTTGTTTTGAAGAATATTTATAAATAGTTTCAAGTTGATACATGCAAGGAATAAAATTTTCCGTACAAACTTTTACACCCCATTTCATCCTTTGAGTGATTAATTTTCGAAAAAAAACCATATTTTAGTGCATCTCTATGCTCCTTAAGGAATATTTCTTTCGAATTTCATTGCGATAAAAGCAGGGAATTCGATTTTTCCATACAAACTTTTACACCCCATTTCACCCCCTTAAGATTTGATTTCTGAAAATTCCTTTGTTAGTGCACCTCTACACCTTCTAGGGAATATATCGTCCTAATTTCATGTTTCCATCTTCATCAGTTTAGGCTCTGCGTTGTCTATATATCAGTCAGTCAGTCACGGAACTCTTTTATATATAGATTTTTATTAAATCCTAGATTCCGAGATCACAGTGTTGAACAAAAATTATGTTATTCTTATACATACGAGTATTATATTTGTTTTATTGCGATTTCGTAGAAAACACAGAGCTTTTTTTGCATCTTAACATGATATTCTCAAAAAAAACAAAAACTACCAAAGTTTGTTTCAACAGAGAAACAGACATTTAAATTATGTCAAAATTTAAAAACGAATGAAATGATTTTATGACAACATTTGATGAAATGTACATTGTCAATTTTTAACAGTAATTCATTTTGAATTTTTCAGCAGATGAGCTAAACTTTCCACTATGCTTTGAGAATTATCAGAAAATAGCCCATGTGTCCATTCGCTGGAAAGCGGTAAGAATACAGCATCATTGAATAAATATGTCAAATTCTGACCTATTATTACGAAGTTATTTAAAAATTTTACAAAAAAATAAAAAATTGCTTGTATCTTAAATAATAAAAGTAATAATTACCCTCAAAATTAAAAAAAAATTAAGAATACCTACTGTGCAGAGCTGTATCGTAATTAAGTTGCGCAGTCTGCAAGTACCAAAAACTAAAAAAATTCCGTGACGCGTCAAAATTGGATATTAAACTAAGAAATTAGTTCCAACGACACCTGGTGATTTGTTTGCTAAATTATAGTGATACGACATTTTATCGACAATTTATATTCTTTACTTATTTTAAATATAAATTAGCTTTTGACCATTCATTGGGCGGTGTACCCTACTGTGCTCAGTATTGTTCACTCAGCAGACTTTGAACGTGAATATCTCGGCCAATTGTTGTTGCACGATAATTAAAAAAAAAAAAAGAATGAATTATGCTCGCAATGACACTCTGTGCGCTGTCAAACAAACCCTGATAGTTGTGAATCACCCTGTATTTATAGGAAGTACGATAGAGCAGCATCCCATTGTGGATGGACCAGTTTTTTTTTTCAGAGCTGGTCAACGAGCCTACCAAGTGTCCTGTCAGGACACCCCAAAATCTGGGCAATCGAGGGCAGGACCCCGGCACGCGAGGGTAAACAGGTTTCTCTCTTTTTTTTTCGCGTTTTGTCTATCTCCTTTGGCCCCCAAATCTTATTTCTCGGCCATTTAGCGTCACCGGGGTGACCAAGCGGTGAAAAATGGATCATGCTCCAGATCAGGTGGTAACTGGTCCACGGGAGACCGGGATATACATGAGTATGTAAATTGTCCATGGGAATTGTCAATATCGTTATTACCCTTTGAGGAGAGGGTGGGGGGATGGAATACTTTTCAGCGGAGTTCCACGATCAGGTGGACGAAACGGGTCCAGTGGATACAATTTTTTTTTCCAGAGACTCGCGGTATTTGTTTCTGCCGCGTTGGGTACCGGAAGCTTAAGGGTGCAACAGTAGAATTGGAAGGCTAAAGGAGTCAAATATATACATTGTCTTGCATAATAATATGGGGGAGGGGGAGGGGGGGATAAAAAAATAAAAATGAGCGGTCACCCATTCGAGTATTGGTCCCGATCAATGCTGCTCGACGTCTTCATCGTCGTGGGTTCGTTTTAATGCTCATGCGCGTTATTGACGCTCGCAAATTGTTTCAGCCAGTCACGCGGTGTGAATCATTATCACGGTAGCACACTTATTATTAATTATTACAAATTATAATTTCAATCGAAGGTACATGGCCTTTTACCTCGAGACTCGTATCTTTCTCCGCGAGACCGTATTTAATTAAAGAGACACCTGTTATACCCGAAGAATTCGAGCCTATATGTACAGTTGGCGCGCAGGTTATCATGTCTCTGTGATTCCAACCTATCTTGCAGCCCTTTCCGAATGGAGAACTCGGCAAAATTATTGCTTGGTGTGGAATTAATGCTTGTCAATGAATTTCCGTTCTGTCTTTTTTATTTCGCGTTTACATACTAATAATAATTAATTATTCAATAATTAATGAGTAATGAATAATATATTTAAAATAATTTTCTATAATTATATATATATATATATATATTTATATTTATATATAAGGGTGATTAAAAAAATCGACTATTTTTTTCTTCAAGTTCCTCTATATTGCAGTTGCAGTAAGATGAAATAAGACGCCTGTTGGCCCTTAATACTAATATTTAGAGGTTGCCCATCGCGATTGTCTATTTCCTATTCTATATTATTGTAGGGAATTGAACGCTCTATAAAAAAGGTCTCTTTATCGTTTTATCCGTTTAAATTGTTATTAAAAAAATCTTTATAAAAAAACCTTCTTTATCGATTTATCGTTTTACGATAAATCTACTCTTTCAAAAGTTATTCAAGGCCAACGTAGACATTATAGTAAATTTCAAATATTCACATATTTCCTTCACCATCGTTGACTATACAATTCCATAGTGGAAAAACTTTACTCCTGCTGTATAAAAAACACCTAATGTTTTTAAAATCTTTTCCCCCCATCCCTTGCCCTTCTGAGGCTGCAAAAAAATCGAAAATTC
>OZ010714.1:11366810-11398230 GCA_963932345.1 Ophion ventricosus | reverse complement strand
TTTTGTGTGTGTGTGTGTGTGTGTGTGTGTGTGTGTGTGTGTGTGTGTGCGTACGTGTATAAATAGCGCCAAGGAAGCGATGTTCTGGCGAATTGCAAAATCACGGATGGAGTTATTCCGAATGTGAAGGGTGATGGTATAACGGTGCCATTAGAGAAGTTGAGAATTTTTACGATCGCTTCGAGGGTACGGGAGAATTGGAGGAAGTGAAGATTTGTCTGTAGAGGGTTATTCATAGTTTTTTTTTTTGCAATCTTCACATACACACACGCACACACATATATGTATATGGATAGAGGGCGTTTTAAACCTGTTATATCTATGCAATGTTGGCTACCAGACTACTTGGCTGTTTTGAGGTTGGTCCTTAAATTTTTCTTCGAACGAATCGTTCTTTTCGCTTTCTAGGACGCGCCTTGAAATTACCTTTATATAAATGGGCTTATATTTATCTAGAGGAGATTTTGAAGACACTGAGGTTTACATAATATTGAGTATAGAGACAATCGGCGACTATGAGGAAGATTTGCAAAGTCACAAGCCTTTAGAATCATCTTTCGTCATGGATATATGTAAGGAAGAGCACCCAATTTTTTGGGCATTTGCTAGTTTTTTCATCCTTAGATCCTATGTCCTAAGTGCCACGGTGATTGAGATATGATTTTTTTTTCGTTTTTTTTTTTAATTAGCCGAAATTTCGCCTTCAAATCGTCATAAGTTTTTTGTTTTTGGTTTTAATAGCATGAAATAACTTTTTTTGCGTGCATACGGAGTAAAGAAGGTCAATTTGAGCAGAATTTATCACTCAAGTTTAATAAAAAAAACATTGGAAATATAAAAAGTCTTTTCTTAATCCTGACCCTGGCAAACTAGTATCTCTTATTTTGACTACATAATGAATGATTTCTGTTACATGTAGCATACCGTTGGAAAGGGTACGAACTAGAGAACTTTTTAAAACAAAGCTAAGTTCAAAATAGCTATGAGTTTTTTTTTATAATGAATGTGGAAGTTGACATTTTTCATACATTTACTAATTTTTTAAGAATTTGGAAACGCATGAGTCATTTTCTTGAAACTAATTGTATCAAATAATGATTTATTTATAATAAACATACATTGCAGTATACAACAAAAATTATTTCGTGCTATTACAGCCACAAATAAAAAAGTTATGACGATTTAAAGGGGAAATTGCGGGCAATTAAAAAAAAATGAAAAAAATCATATCTCAATTACCGTGGTACTTAGGCCATACCGTCTAAGGGTGAAAAAACTAGCAAATAAACCACTCCAATCCCCCAAAAAATTGTGTCGGTCTATGCGCCAAACACCCTGTATATATGAGGAAGAGCATCTTCACAAACCCAAACAATTGGCTACCATGATAGTGTTCCTCAAAAATCGAATGTCTTCAAAATCACCCTTAGCCACATATATATTCTTAAGGAAGAAAACCTCCAAAAACCCAAACCGTTGCCTATTACACGGGCAGTCCTCGAAATCTTCAAAACCAACTTTCGCTACGTATAAGGAAAAACCTCCACAAATCCAAGCAGTTGGCTAATATGGAGACAGTCCTTGAAGTCAATTGCCTTCAAAATTGCCCTTCCCTACATAAAAGAAAGTACCTTCACAAACCCAACATTTGGCTACTATGAGGTCAGTCCCCGAAGTCGAATGTCTTCAAAATTACTCTTAGCCGCAAATACATTTGTGAGGAAGAGCATCTCCACAAATCCAAACATTTGGCTACTACGAAGACGGTCCTCGAGGGCAATTGTGTCCAAAATCACCTTTCGCTACGTATGATGAAGGAAGAGCACCACCACAAATCCAAACAATTGGCTACTATGAAGACGGCCCTTGAAGTCAATTGTCTTCAAAACCACTTTACCCCATATATATATATATATATTTGCGTGTTCCTTGCACGTGATGACGCTATTCAAAAGGGTGGTTACGCCACCTCCCCCAAGCCTCCTGTCCTAAAACAAGAGTAGGTGGAAGACGATTTCAAGAATGCGGAACACGTTCTCAAGCAATGCCCAGGGATCCGGGCAGTAAAACAAAATACGCCCTCTCGGGCGCGTACACCGCGAGCCTACACACACACACACACACTCACACATACACGGGCTGTTTCGGTATAATGCCGGGTGTTGCTCAATGGGAATCGGGCTTGAGTATAAGGGAATGTGTGCCCCGCCGAAGGTACATTAGGATTTTGTTCGTTCCAATACTCGCGCACGCGACTCAACGCGGATAACTCTCTTTCTTCTCGCGCGCGCCCGCGCGCGTTTCTCGTTATCGATAACGAGTAACCTTCGCGCAAGCAGCACATTTCAAAAGCTCTTTTCGTATTTACAACCGACAATTTTACGCCAAGGCCCTTCCGGCCCTGTTGAGCCCTCGCATGGCTAATGGCAGTCCTTTTTTTTTATGACGGTACGCGAATAAGGAAGGCACGTTCCATAAGTCTTTTAGACGTGGGACTAGGCATGATAAGTATGCGATGTATGAGAGTCGGGTAAAGCGACCAGTGAATGGACGAATAATGACACTATAGGATTCAGATGGGCTCTAAAATGAAAATATGATCAAAACAAACTTTTCAATTTACCATAGCTTACAAAAGATACTACTCTGATAGCAGAAAAAAAATAATCGAAGTAATTGCAACAAATAATATGGGAGGAATTGATAAATAAGTAAATGACTGACCCGAGAGTGAATGGAAGAAATTGCCGGTACACGGCAACCTCTGCGATCGGCACCTCCATAAATGAAATCAGCCCCCACTAGGTCTCGGAATATCAATCGGTTTAGCGCATGGTGGGAGAAGCGCCAGGCCCTAGCGTCAGGCTCGAAGCTTACTAGACAACGTGAGAGGGATTGGAGGGGTACTGCTATCCACGGCATCAGCTGCGCAGAGTCGGCTTGAGTGAATGGCGCGCAGCCTCTATGTTTGCAAGTGTGATGCGGAACCGATCTCGCCACTGTGCCAAGAGTGGTTGCAGTGTAAATGGATGCTTGACCACTAGGAAATGGACGTGCAGTATAGATAAACGCTGTAAAGAATAACGTTTTATTATTTATTTTTATTAAATGCCACGTTTAGAGATCACTGTGTTGCACAATAATTACAATATTCTTATACATATGAGTATTGTTTATTAATTTTTTTCCTGCGTTCTAACGTATACCCTTTGCGGGTTTTTACGTATTACCCTTCCCATTTGAACCCTTTTCTATCACTCCCCACCCGCACTTCGCTAATCTAACCTAACTTTCGTTACGTCCACAGTCGTCTTAAGGGGGGAGCCCAATGTGACGGTCAGAACAATAACCTTTTTTCGTGAGTTTTTTAAGTTCATTTAATGGTCTTTTTAGCTCAATTAAAGATATGTTATTCCACATATATTAAAGTAGATCCAAGTAAATTTTTATTGAAAAAAAATAATAATAGTTGAAGTACAATAAATGGCAGAGTGAACACCTATCAGAAATTTCCCTCTTCCTGGTGGGCTTGAAATCTCAGTTTGATTTGTTTGAAATAAAAAAAATAAAATTTGCCTCCGATCTGCATTAATGTCGCTATTGTTGAGCGTAGACCTTCTTGATTTTGTTTATTTTTCGAAATATGGCCACGTTTCGAAATAAAAACTATTATTTTTACCTAAATTATTTTCATTCAAGATGAAATCGTACGCTTCAAAAAAAAAAACGGCTACGCTTAACGATATCTATTACTGTTACAAAAAGTTTCGTGCAAAATTTTTATATATTCCACTATTATTGCGTTGAGTTATGGTCCGCACCATTTCGAAAAAAGTGGTTTCGATAAAAATGGTCTATGAAATGCGGCTGGCAAGGGCCCGCTCTACGCCCTCCTACTAAAAGTGCTGTAACTCTGTCATTTTTGTAAATTATAAAATAATTTTTGGTATACATATTTTTGAAAGTACTATAAGAAAATGCAAACAAGCATTATTTTATTACAACCACAAACAAAAAAGTTATGACGATTTAACTCGAAATTTCGGGTAATAAAAAAAAACGAAAAAAAATCATATCTCAATTACCGTGGCACTTAGGTCATAGTGCCTAAGGATGAAAAAACTCGCAAATGACCCCAATCTCTCAAAAAATTGTGTCGGTCCATGCGCCAAACATCCTGTATAGGAGCAAGTGCGGAACATGTTGACACTTTCCAGAATTTGGATTAAAACATTTTTTATATCTAAATAGGTAATTTTTTACCTAATTAATTTTTAACATATCACATGTGTTAAGGCATAATGAACCTTTCTTAAACAGGAATTCAAGTATCGATATCACTTAAACTTACGAAGATAATTAACTTTTTTTTTAAACACCAGTTTTGTCCATAGGTTGAACAGTCAATTGTACCTGTGGACAGACAAAATTTACGTATGGAAGGTGTACCTAGGGACGGTAGGAATTAATTAGACAATACGAAAGTAAAAAACAAAAATAGACCTCTAAAATCAACTTCAAACAAGCATAAACATACACTATTATACTTATTTGAGTACATTACGTCACTCTTCATACACATTTTGAGTAGATTCCCCGCTATCCCTATCTTTTCCGAATATGAAGCATGCCACGCAAACGGCAGATCCATTCTCTTCGTTATACTCAAAGTTTTCTCTGTGTGACTTCGGAATACACCTAACATGATAGCTATGATCAAAAAAAATTACATTTGAGCATTTGGCATTGTTTTGTATTTAAACCCATGTGTAGAAATGCAGCTTTTTCTTAAATATTCGTAGAGCAAAATTTCTTCTTCCAGGTCAAATACCGTCCTCACATCGTTTTTCAATAGCTGAATGCTTTCTTTCTCCAAATCTTAGGTTTCGTGTAATTTCAAGTATTTGAAAATGGTTGATTTTGGTAGTTGATACTTTTCAGTAACATTTTTTCATCGGATTGCCACTTTTGGCTTCTTTTACGGCTGCTGTGAGGGTATCAGGATATATTCTTTTTCTTTTTATACCAGTTTTACTTCGAGGCACTGAAAAAATAAAACAATACAACTGATTAGAGCAAAGTCAAGCACATAATGACAACATTTTCTAGCAGTGGACAGTCCACAGGTACAATTATGTTTTTGTCGACAGATACAAATTCAGACATAAAAAATAAAACTGATTTGACTTTGAGGTTAAAATCGACTTAGAGCCCGCGTAAAAGCACTAACTAAGCAATAAACAACACAGATCATTCTTCAAACACGATCAAACCGATATCGTAAGTATGTTCACGGTAAAACTCTTTAAAATCAAGCGTAAATACTTACTTTTTGGGGTAAAAAACTTTCACAGCAGGCACAACGATAATCGCACAGAAAACAACGATGACGACACGTCAAATGTACCAACCATAGAAAAAGCTTCACGGTCGCGTTGAAATTAGAATTTTAGGTTTGCTAGATTCATCGGAATCAATGGTGTCCATAGGTGCAAACATCCATAGGTACTTGCCCCATACACACCTATTTCTTCGATAACCAAAAAAGAATTGTCTAAACAAGAAACTCGTAAATTCCCTATCCTACCCCGCCGACATCTTCGAAAATCGTCAAATTTTCGATCTTGTCAATCCGTGGGTTCGCGAGTGCCTGTCAATAATTCGCGGATACGTGAATTGGTACGCACGTGATACACGCGTATATAGACGTCCTGCGCACTCACGCGAGGACTTTTTTTTTCTTCCCTCGTCCTCGCGTAACTTGTTTTGTGCTCGGATACTTTTCAAGGATATGCTGTCAGAATCTAGTGCGCGACGAGTTCAGCCTTCCTCGTCTTCACGAGATCCTGTGTGGAGACTCCGGGCACGAAGGCCAGAAAACGGTAGGAAGTGAACGACGTCTGCCATGCATATATAGATGTGTATGTATGTATGCATGAATGTCCTCTCAACTTGGTACAAACGGGAGCATAAAAAAATGTCCTCTTTAAAGGCTAAACGAATGATGGACGGATGAAAGAAGTGGCCAATGTGGGCTTGTTCCTTCGTCTCGTGTGACACACATGTCAACCCTGAAACACATAGTGAGCCTTTGTTTTCTCTTTCCTTTGATTGAGTGCTTGGTTTCAATCGTACCTTTCCCTTTCCCTCTCTTTCTCTCTCTCTCTCTCTCTCTCTCTCTCTCTCTCTCTCTCTCTCTCTCTCTCTCTCTCTCTCTCTCTCTCTCTCTCTCTCTCTCTCGCTCGTCATTTTATTCCATTTCTTTCTCCGCGTTCCCTCTTTGTGGCTGTGTGCGCCTCGTCATTGTTTCCGGCGCGTCTGCGACTACTCGTCAAAAATTCGTCAATAAAAAGAAAAGGAAATTGAGGATGGTAGATTCGCCTCAAGAGTATCCAGAGTGACAATAATACGGTGGCCGTGTGTTCTTTAAGGAGTTTCGATATCGTTACTTGGCTGCAAGAGGGGAGATAAAAATACAATGAGTTTTCGGCAGGCTGCCAACTTTGTGCGAATAAAATTTCATGCAAAAAAAAACTATGATTGGGCAATTTCCAATTCGTAATATTGTTCAAAAATATTTCTAAGCGTGGAAATGATATTAAACATTTTACAAGTGTAAAATTTTCAAACAATTATTTATAATCATTGCGTATACCTATATATAAATATATATGATATAATACATATAAATATATACAGTGAAACTTCATTTATACGTTTTTCAAGGGGTACAGCAAGAATGACGTATAAATGAGAATAACGTGGAAGTGAAATACAGTATGTATCGGAAACCCTTTAGAATTTGAAAATGGCGATCGGTGCATAATTCGCGATGTTTTTTAATAGCAGTACCTCTATTATAATATTTGGTTTTCCAATTGAAAATTTGATTGGCAGTAACGAAGTATTGAGCCAACTCAATCTTTTTTTATTCTCGTTCAGAATTTTTATTTGATACGAGTTTGTAACATTTAAGCTTTAACGTTCTACACTAGAAAATAACAGACATTTTTTTATCAATAAGAGATAGGTAATTACAGTTAAGGGGTTACGTGGGTTTGAAAATTTTAAAAAATTCATTTTTTTAAATTTTATTATCTAATAGTACAATATGTTTAGAATATTCTCCCAAACTTTTAAGTCAATCGGAGTAAAAGTCTAGGAGAGAGAGCATTTGGGAATTCCCCCCGTTGGGAAAGACCGGCCGGGAGCGACGCAGGTATATACGTATTTTTCTTAAAACACTATTTTTGAAGTCGGTGGACACGATTTCTCAAAAACTAATGCACCGATCTTATTGAAACTTTGCACACTTCTTCAAAATAGCATTGACCGTAAATTGTACCGAAAATTGAACTATTTTGCATACAACTCTGCCAAAAATTGAAATTTCATTTTTTTTTTAAATCCTTCGTTCAATCACGAGCTATACTTATCTACTAATAGAAAAAAATTGGTTTTTTAATTTCAGATAAAGCTATCATGAGTTATCCTGACCACCACGAGGACACTGTTTTTTAGGGGTCTCCGGAAACCAAGTCCCACCGGCTGAATTTCCCAAATTTTTTTTGAATAAGACAATTTAGATATTATATTTTCTTAAAAATAGAGAAAATATGCTTTTTTTTGGCTTCGAAACCCACGTAACCCCTTAAGTAAAAGGTGTCTTAAAATGACCTGGCATTTTAATTTATTAATAAAACGTATTATTTATTTGAAAAGTACGACTATTTTAATGTTAATATAAGATAAAAAAATTAAGTTTACATGTGGAACATAATATCCGATAAATGGCCGCCTCGTCCCTGTTTGCAAACGTTCACTCTTTTGACGAAATTTTCAACAATATTTTGGCATAATTGCGAACGAATTTCATTAATGGTGCGTCCGAATGTTTCCTTGAGCTCCGGAATGGTCTGTGGTTCATTGGCATAAACTTTTACTTTTAGAAAACCCCAAAGAAAGAAGTCCAATAGCGTAAAATCGCACGATCTTGGTGGCCAATTCACATCGCCGCGGGGCGAGATAACACGACCATGAAACTTCGTCTGCAATGACTGCATTGTTTCACATTGCATTTTCACAATTTCTATGCGTTGCTCGATCGTGTCATTCTCCATGACTAACTCCCTCAAGCCAGTTGCCAAAGATTAGTACTCTATCTTCGCCACAAACAAATGGCGCGCAATTTTAAATGTCAGGTCATTTTGAGACAATCTTCACATGCATACATGGTACGATCCTAGAATTTTACACTGGAAAAAATTATGGTACGTGTTGTGAATTTTTTTAAATTCTTGTCTGTTTACTTGTGTCACAGAACACTGATTGACGTACAACTGAGAAAAAACAGACCCCGAAACGGGCGCTGGGGAAGAAAATTAATAACGCATAAGCACAAAAAACGTATAAGTGGAAAACGTAGAAATGAAACTTTATTACATTCTTTATAGGCGGAATATGCCGGGGTCAGAAAAATATGACGTATAAACGATAAAAACGTATAAGCGAGGTTTCACTGTATGATATAAAAGAATCATTATATTCTACATGTCATATATATCTCTTTCTATAGATATAGAAAATTGTGATCGTATTTTCCTCAAATTTATACATTTTCCGTATACGTTCCAGTGTCAGCGAGCGCATTAAACAAATATATATATATATATATATATATATATATATATGTCTGTATAAGGCGTGTTTGGGAACGCGATTCGTTTTATTTTGTTCTCGGTGAATAGAATTTGGCCGGAAATCCAGTGAACTGCGGTGATTCACAGGAAAGGGCCCCAATATTTGTCAAAACGCCAATCGCACACCGGAGATTCGATGAAATTGGAAATGTTCACGTTTTTCTGCGTAAGCGTACATCTTTTTTTTCCTTCCTATCATCCCTGCTTCTTCCTCCTCTTCTTTTTCTCGTCATTTTTCTTTCGGGACCGAAGGATCCCGTGTCCGTTTTTTTTTTACTTTCAGCCAGAGGGGTGTTAAATTCTCTGTGAGATTCGATTGGTCGCCGATCGTTGCAGAGAGAGGGAGAGAGAGAGAGAGAGAGAGAGAAAGAGAGGTAGACGTAGGATTTCCGGTCCGGAATTATTCGCGAGATGGGCAATGCGAATTTGTGGTGACGTTCGACAATTTTTTTCTTCCTCGCCGCCTTCCCCTTCGCACCCTCTCGATTTATTTCGTTTTGCATCTGGCTGCTCCAATGGTGATAGTTTGCACGAGTGTCAATTGTAGGCGTCGATCGTTCAAATATTTATTTGCCTATTTCGGCGTGTATATACGGTGCTCATGCAAAACCCACGGTATGCAAACACGGTATGCAAAACCCGATCAAGCCTATATATTACGTTTAATTATTTATCAGCTCCAGTTGATAAAAAATGCGAATTGAAGTTCGAACTTGTTACACTGTCGGAGGAATCCATATATACACATGTATACCTAATTATATTGGAAACAGAAACTTTGAGGCTGTTGTATCCATATAACGTTGGCTGTTAGGACATCTGGCTATTTTGAGGACGCCGTTCGAACGAATTAGTGATTTTAAGGATCAGGACGGTCCTTGAAATGACCTTCGTATAAATATGCTTACCCTTATCTAAAGCTGATTTAGAGACTTTGGGTTTTACAATATGTTGAGTGTGGCGGCGTTTGGCTACTCTGAGGACGGTACTCGAAGCCGAATTTCTTCAAAATCACCTTCCTCCATTTATATATATTAGATGAAGTAAAAGGTTCTGAGTGTTTTTTCCCTTTATTTCGACGATGAAATTAACATAGTTAGGATTGTCCGATTTAGAACAAATATGCGCTGTTCGATAACTTTTGTCCATTTTGAAGGCAATTTCATAATTTCGCGATTGAAGAAGTCCTCGTCCCTATTGGTAAAAAACTTGACCAGCTCATTTTCACAAGCCTCTCTTGAGGCCAGTTTTGTACCATTAAGAAAATTTTGCAAATGCTTGAAAAGGTGATAATCGCTTGGTGCCAGGTCTGGACTATACGGTGGGTGCGATAGAACCTCCCATCCAAGCTCTCGGAGCTTCTGGCGCGTTGTTAAAGATGTGTGCGGGCTGGCGTTATCTTGATGGAACACAACACCCTTCCTATTGGACAATTCTGGCCGCTTCTGGTCGATCGCCTGCTTCAATCTCGTCAGTTGTTGACAGTAGAGGTCCGAATTGAGTGTTTGGCCCGATGGGAGCAGCTCATAGTGGATGATTCCCTTCCAATCCCATCAAACACACAGCAAAACCTTCTTGGCTGTTAATCCGGGCTTGGCGATCGTTTGGGCCGGCTCACCGCGATTGGACCACGATCTTTTTCGGCTGTTGTTCTCGTATGTGACCCATTTTTCATCGCCAGTCACCATCCGCTTAAAAAATGGGTCGATTTCGTTACGTTTCAGCAAAGAATCGCAGGCATCAATTCGGTCCAAAAGGTTCTTTTGAGTCAATTCGTGTCGCACCCATACATCGAGCTTCTTCTTGAGAACAGCCTTATGCAAATGGTTCTAAACGGTTTCCTGGCTAATCTTCAGTTCCTGGGCAATGGAATAAGTGCTCACATGTCGGTCCGACCCGATGATTTCCATGATTTTATCGACATTTTTTACGATTGGCCTACCAGAGCGTGCCTCATCTTCGACGTCCATATTACCAGAACGGAATCGTTGGAACCACCGCTTTGCTGTTGCATTCGATACTGTACTCGGTCCATAAACAGCACAAATTTTTTTGGCCGCCTGGCCCGCCTTTTCACCTTGGTCGTAGTGGTACTGAAGAATGAATCGAATTTTCTCTTTTTTTACCCCCATTTTGGAACGCTGTAACACACAACTGGCTTCACCAAACACAAAACTGTTAAAGAACTTTTTTTGAACCGTAATGTCACCTTTAAATCGCCGTATAGTACGACCCGGTGCGATGTATACATCGTGAGATATGGCTCCCTAAAGACATCAAGCGGAAAACGCTCAGAACTTTTTACTTCACCCAATATATATATATACATATACTTCCGGAAGTATCCGAAAAAATATCTACCCGAATGCACAGAGAAAGATAAAGAGAGTAGCCTTATCCGAAGATTCGCGTCCACCGTAGTCGCGAAAGCGCGAGGGTCCAGATCGGCGAATGAGAGGGACCGTAGGGGGTTCATCGAGACGCGGGGTTGAACCGGGAAGGAAAATTTATAGCGTCTTTCGCGTGAGGCCGCGGGAATGAGGGTGGAGAGCCAAGAGAAGTCGTAACAGCCTATATATCGTATATATATACATATATATTCTCACACATTTACTTAACTATATATCTATGTGTATGTATAAGTATATAAGAATGTTTTATATACCTATACGTAAGGGTGGCGACCCCCATGACTCCCTTTCGCAGACTCAATGTTTTCTGCAGGGCAAAGTCGGAAGTCGAGTTGAACTCACCCCCTCCCCCACCCTCTGGCTACAAGAGAGAGCGAGAGAGAGAGAGAGAGGGAGAGAGAGGATTGAAAGAGAGCTAACCGGCCCTTTCTCCCTGACGCGGTGGCCAGGGAGACTAGCCCCATACGTCTTGGCTAACCGAGTCGCGAAAGTTTCGTCTTCTCCGTATCAGTCGAAAAAAATTCGCTAAATTGTCCTTGAATGTTTTGTCTCGGTAAAGAAAAACTTTTCCAATTGTCAATGATGAAGGTACTGGTTGCCCTTCGTTGGCGTTTCTCAATAATGGCGTTTGGGTTTCGCACGAGCGTGGAGTAACCTCGCGTATCGGACAATTGAAGTTCCGTATCGGGGGTAGATTTACTTGGACCGGAGACTCCCTCCATTTTCCGAATGGACTTCTGACCCGGCTATCCCTTGACGCGCACACACAGAGGTCGGGGGTATGTACCCAATTCTTGGGAGAGTAGAGACCCGGGGGATGCTTTTTATTAGGCGCTTTGCCCGAAGATCACTCGGTATATAAACGAGTGAGAGAGGAAGCTTATATAGTTAGGGGTTGGCTTGTTTTTTTATATGTATATATGGAGAAGTGATTTTGAAGACACTCGAACTCGTGGAACGTCCTCACAGTAGCCAATTGTACCTATACCCAGCGTAATGTAAAGCCCAATGGGCTTCAAAATCACCTGCGGAAGAGTGTGAGCAATACGAACGTCATTTCAAGGACCGTCCTGAGACTCTGAATTAACGAGTCGTTTGAAGAAACATTTAAGGACTGGCCTCGAAATAGCCCGGTGAATTGATAGTCAACATTGCATAGATATAGCGGGCTCAAAATATCCTTTACCCATTTATTTTACATATATATATGTGTGTGTGTGCGGCGACAGAAACCGGGCTCACCAGTGGCCCACGTTGAACGGGGGTAGCAGGGAACAACCCCCATTCGCCAAATTAACTGCGTCGGACGAGCCGTATCGCACCCCCTCCTCTTCCAACTACCCCCGAAAGCCAGTTCACATTTTTTACGCTTCCTTCGCGAGCTCTGGACCGGGGCCATTTTACGTTGGATGTTTTTTCTGTCCCTCGTATACGCTCGAATACCACGCGTTTAGGATTTGTTGGTATTTGATTTTTTTTTCTCCTCGTTCCTCTTGTAGGGTTGATTTCCCGTGGCGGATAGCGAAAAATGGAACGAGTCGGTGACAGGTCGATTTAATGGTAGAGGAATTTGATAATTCGGCTTCTATAATTCGGGGATGGTCAGTTGGTACACTTTTTGGGTTAAGTGACATTTTTTTTTTGTTCGAGACTGGTCATTTGGTACTCTTTTAGGATTGGGTACCATTCGGGGTGGTGCGTTTTTGATCCAGGGTTTTTTTTAGTTCGAGGGTGGTTATTTGGTACTCTTCCTGGGCTGGGTACCATTCAGGGTGCTGCGTTTTTGATCGAGTGCTTTTTTTTAGTTCGAGCGTGGTGCATTTGGTACTCTTTTTGCGCTGGGTACCATTCGGGGTGATGCGTTTTGGATTCAGAATTTTTTTTTGTTCAGGCGATTAGAAATTCCTTGAGCAAGGCGTTTTTCGTAAAGGATTTTCTTTTTTTTCCCGCAGGGCTTGATACAAACGGGATAAATTTGGTTTCTCTTATCGCGCGACATGTTGATTGCAATAATTCAATCAGAGCCGGAGCGACAGCTGGAGTCAATATTTAAATCGTTATCGCGGAGGCGCTGCGGGGGTGGCCGAGGGAATGCAGCTCTCTCGGAACTTGAGAATCCCTCTGTCTCGAGAAACTCAGCCTGCCTTGTTTCGCTGCTCGAGCTGATCGCTGATTAAGGCTCGAATCTCATCCGGTTGGACAGCTGAGATTTTAAGCGGATATTCTAATTCGATGGAATAAAATTGCAAAACAAAGAACTTTTTTTTTTCTATCGATTCTGTCAATCAATGTACCAACATTTTTGGAAAACGATTCGGAACATTTTCTCGAAAAATTATTTAAAAAAACAAATTCTGGCGAACAAAAATTGGCGAAACTGAAAAAAAAAATGTTCAACTGAAAATATCGAATACAATTTTTCCGTTTAAATTTTTTTATTAGTTTTGAACACAAAAATGAAAAAATTCAAAACTGTACATTTTAAACGCATATTTTCAGTTTTTAACATTTTTCAGTTTTGAAAGTGTGCAAATGAAATTTAAAAAAATATATGAAAACGATCGTTGTATCCATTTTTATTGAACTACAATCGAATTAATTCCTGCGGCGCGCATGCGCATCGAGAATAATTTAGCTCACCGTCGTTGAGGTCCAGACATCCGGTGGTCGCGCGATCTCGATTCAAGATTATAAACTTAGCTCAATAGGTGATCACGTGGAACGTGATTTAGCAATTTCGAATATACCGATCCACAAATCCATACGGTCTGGCGATCGCGGCCGAGCGAGACGGATCGGATCGAAGATTCTCGTACCCCTATTTCTCTCGCGCGCGCGGTCTTCAAATTGAGTATAGTTTAAGCCGCCCCCCCCCCCCCGCCCCAGGCGAACCACTACTAATCCAATTCCCGAGATCCCAAGATGTTCAGGCTTCTCTCTCTCTCTCTCTCTCTCTCTCTTTCTCTCTCTCTCTCTCTCTCTTTCTTTCTCTCTCTGCTGCTGGTCTCTGATGGAAAGACGAGAAGGGATGTTCAGGGGATCGGTTAGGGTGGTAAGGGGTTGCGGGAGGCGGACGAAAATCACCCGTAAGCGAGCGGAAAACACGATTTATATATATGTGTAATCGATGTAAAATTATTGTAAGAAAATATGATTTTTATAGAATATATGTAACGTTACTATAGTTTAATAAAAGTTATTAATTGAATAAAATTGATTCCGACGTTATTTCGGAATTGATTTTATGTAAGGGCGGATATAAGCTTGAAATTACAAAAAAAAAAACGTTTTTTCGAAATAAAAATTCAATTAAAGTTCGAATTTGAAGTTAAACCTTTAATTTGCAACAAAGATTTTGTAAAAATTCGAAAAATTGAGCGAGTTATGACGATTTTTGTGAAGGATCAGATCGCTTGCGATTAATCCTTTTTTTCTTTTGCGTTTTTCTCGGGCACTATGTATTGCGAAACGTAAGTGGTATCTCAAAATCTAGGAGTCCTATTTACTCCAAATTCGTACAGAGCTTCGTGCATAGTTCACAACATTTTCTATCGTATGGATAGATGCTTTTTCGATATGCTTATCCATTTGTTAATAACAAATGACCAAAGATGTTTTTTTTAGTGGAAAGTCGAACTTTTTTTCGACTTTCTACAGCTTGCCGTTTCCGTAATTTTCAAAATTTCCAAACAGTATCCGGTCATACGAAAGTTTGATTATTACACTAACAATGAATTTTTCAATTTTTAATTTCCGATCGTCCTACCCGAGTGGAAAATACAACTCATCATCATCTAGCCCTGAGCTGGTAAAATTAATTTTCAAATCGCCACTAGCTAGTCGTTTTAGCTAGTAACTGTCCACAGCCTTATAACGCTTTCGTTGTCTCTAGCGACTGGGTACTGAAAATTAGGTGTTGACTAGATAAAAAAAAAGCTCGCAGCTGTATAAAGTTTCTTCTCTGGATGATGGGCTGGACTAGCTAAGGGCTGCATAGCCGCAGTTCGCTAGTATTGGCTAGGTCATGGTGAGATACCCACTTGAGTGTTTTGTTTATTCGCAACGCCATCTGAATCTCAAGGTGGTTAGCCAGCCATGAGTCATTCGGTAAATCATAATACGCGTAGTCACATAATCTCACTTTGTTATTCGTAAGCATGGTTGGCTAGTCCAGTACGGCCTAGTTACTAGAGGACATTTTTATTGTAATGCAATGACATCTATACGGAAAATCGATTGGGTAGTAAATAGACAAGGACCGGATAACAAAATATATGGAATATTACCCGTGCGGAAAATTGGCAGGGTATACCTAATACAATTCGGGGCCGTCAATGGATTATTTGTGGATTCCATAGTAGGGTTTTCCGTAAAAGAGCCACACCGGGCCCCTATTAGGGAATGGTAGGGTAGGTAGGTTGACTAAAACTATGGTCTAAGTACGGATACCAAGTAAAGGCCTAGTTGTAGATTCTCTAGTAGCGATTTCCCCAATACTACTAGACTTTGCTATTATAGGGGCAAATCAGTATAAATTGCTTGACTAAAGAATTTGTGGCATAATAATTATCGAGATTGATTAAGTATAATAATTAAACTATGCGTTTAGTAGACGAGCTGTGATGCCTTGAACCAACACGCATGCAGTGCGGTCATTGGAAGAACGCGGGATCAAACGCGTCAAAATAAGCGACAGAATTCTAAGCCTCAAATGTATTGAAATAACACACATTTCGTTGCATTGTTGAGGCAATTTTAAAGGCCCTGGTTATTGTGCCTTCAATGGCCCTCGGTAGCAAAGTGTCACTGGCTACTGATGGCCCATATGAGGCTCCAGACTAGGGTCTTAATGAAGTTGAGGGAAATTAAGATGGGCCCGATCAAAGCCTGAACTCAATTTTCGCTCAGGTACCAGCTCATAGCGAGGTAGCCATTAGTCAGTTTGTATGAGTTCAGTTGGGCGAGCCGATTACTAGCGCGTAACTCAGACACGCTAGCACAATTTGTCGGCTAGTTGCCAGAACCACCTGCACCGCTTGACCATGCAGCAACGGCGGCACTTTGTCTAAATAACAATAACTTGATTGTTTATCAATATTTTCCAGTGAAAAAAAACCTCACACTTGGCAAGACTATGGATTAATTGTGTATGAAATTTCGACTTCGTCATTCCAATACTCTCATCAAAAAAAAATTATTGAAAATCGACCGGTTAAGGCCTTAGGCCACTATAGAGGCCAAAAAGGGCATATTTTGTGATTTTTTTCAGCGAAATCATAAAATAAATCGGAATTACAAAATAGGGGTTTTATTATAGACGTAATTGACTATACAAAATTATTTTGGCGACTGTGCAGCATTATTCTGATGACGCCTTTATTTCTGGAAGGTCAACGGCCGGACCAACAGCTCCTATAATTTTTCAGTTATGATGAGACACTAAAGTTTTTTCGATTATATAATATATAAGAATAGCTATAGAAGTACGTAGGATTTTTTGGTGTATTGTTTTTTTTTGTCAAAATGGCGCATTTCTAAAACAAAAAGTCTAAAATGCCATGAGAAAATCGTCAGAAAATTGTTTATAAAAAAGGAACTATGCAATACAATAAAAAAATCCTAGTAGTGTCTCAGAAAATGTAATTCTAAGTATACAGTCAAAACTTTCAGGTGAATCGGTTGAAATTTCTTTGCGTTATGAGTCCAGCCGACTTGAAAAATGTAGTTTTGAGATAAACGCATTTAAAGTTAGTAGAAAGTCACGTCATGAATCAAGAGGGGTTGCGCTAGAATTTGAAAAATGAGTACTTAGAGATTTTTCACACCCATAATCTTTTGGAATATAATTTTATAGGTACTAAGGTACATTTTTAACAAAAAAAATCGATTTTTGGAAAATCCTAGAGTGGCCTAAGGCCTTAAGTAAACGATAAAAAATTCATCTTACACTGAAATATTTAGCTAGGGTAGTTTGGACATTTTCATGAGAAAAGCCCATATAAGGACGAAGGGCATTAGTGTTGGGCTACGGGTAAAATAGAACGGGGCGAAAGCTGAGAGAGTAAGAGAGCACGCGAGTGTTGAACCAGCAGACAGGACACCAAGGTATAATATCGCCTATGCAAATAGCCTTTGGACTTGAACCGGTTGAATATACTTCGGGACTCGCGTCTCCCTTTCTCGCGAGCTCGCTTTATCAAGTGAAAGTTACCCCCGGCTTTATACGGACTTTATACGTACGAGTCACGGACACTTTAGCACGTCGGCGGACAGGACACGAACACGGAGAGAATTAAATGTTAAAAATTACCGTGCAGTAACGGTAACCAGATGACAACCCTGAAACTTCGCTTATTATTACTGAGTAAAACACAGATTTTCACGAAAATAAAATAAAATTTCTTCTTCAGATAGGAAATTTTACCAGGTTTTCTAGTAAATTTTGATGTGTAACAAAATACGCAAAACTTAAATTTAAAAAATATATAATATCAGCTTAAAGACGGGAGAGATTGTAAAAACCCGCAAGGGTGTACACGGAATAAAGTACTACTACTACTATATAATATCAGCGAAATTTTACTGTGCATTTTATTATTTTACGCCTTTCAAAAATGTCTATAAAAAAGTATCGTCTTTATAACAGTTATCTTAAGATTTATTATAAAATTTAATGAGTGTTATAGGAAAATGTATTGTGCTCTCGGTAAAAATTATCGTGCGCGCTACCCTTCTTGTATAGTAAAATTTTAGCTACGTATTTGAAATTTTCTGTAACGTGAGTTAAAAAAAACTTGTCGCATACGGATTATTATGCTTTTTTCACTTGTCACCACATTGAAATATATCACGGTAATTTTTACCGTGAAATTCACCACAAAAATTACTTTTCAATTCTCTCCGTGAATGAAAATGAACATTTTCATTTTCCAAAAATGTTTTATTTCATTTTTTCAAATTTTTAATTGTCAAAGGCAAAAAGTGAGCAAATGGGCGCTGTTATGTGGACGAAAATTACTGACTGACTGAAATATAGACAAGGCACAGCCAAAACCGCTGAACATAGAAATATGGTGGTTCACTATGAAAGAATTTCTCGAAAATCATCTTTTAAGGGGGTGAAATTGGGTATAAAAGTTTGTACGGAAAATCATATTCCTTGGGTGTATCAACTTTAAACTCGGTATAAATATTCTTCAAAACAAGTAACAAAACGCATGATTTAGGCTTTTTAAAAACAACCTTCAATAAGCGGTGCAACTGGTAATGAAGTTTCAATGGGCCAAATTCTACGCGGTTGAAGCTGCGGGCGAAAACTATTAAATAATAAATCGTTATCGTCTACAGCGTTCATCTACACTACACGTTCATTTACTGGTGGCCGAGTGTCCATTTACTGATAATTTCGTTCATTCATTAGCGATTCCGTCATTTCGCTATTTATTTATCAACTCCTCCAATATTATTTGTTGCAATTACTTCAAAAATGTTTTCTACTATAAGAATAACATCTTTTGTTAGTTATAGCAATTAAAAAGTTTTTTTTTTTTAATATTTTCATTTTACAGTCCATGTGAATACTATAGTGTCGTTATTCGTTCATTCACTGATCGATTTCCCTTATTTCGCGGCGTTCTTCACTTTGTTGGCGATTTTATTTTTATCTCTTTCTCTCTCTTTTCGTATATATGGGGAAAAAAGTGTTTGTTCCCCTGAACACGAGAGGGAGGAGCGACCGCGCTAGTGAGGGAAAGAAAAGGTCCATAATTTGTTGCGATAACACAGACCTTAGGAGAGTCGTCACCCCTCGCGGGTGTCTCCATCCCTTATCCAACTTTGTCGAGCGCGCGTGAAAAGTACATCGGTACGAGACGCGAACGGAACACCACCGCGCGCTGTATATCTTTTCTGCTTTTCTTATATTCTCCGGCTATCAGCTTTCCACTCGCTCTTTTCCTCCCTCTCGGTATTTTAACTCAAGACTGCGTCTGCCCGTTGAGAGTTTTCCCTGCATCCCTCTTTTGTCCACCTCTCCCTCCCACTCTCCCTCTCAATCCCCAATCCTCTTTCTCGCACCTGCGGCAAAACTTTTTACGCCATGTCCACGAAATAGGTTGCCTAATTTTATGGCTCGTTATTTTGGACTCTGATGAAGCTGCTGATTTTTTTTACCGGAAGTGGTAAAAGGCCGCGTGCCTTTGGACCGGAAAAAGCGATCCCTGAGGATAGGAAAAAAAAAAACATTATTCTAGTAATACTTTTTTTTTCGATCGCATTACATTTCGCTTCGATCGAAATTATATTTTGTTGGATATTTTGAGAGCAAGGAGGTAGGTTTTCGCGCCCTTACGGTAAGCAACAAGGGAATGAACGAGTGCTCTTTGGATCTGTGAAAAATTGTGCATTACTAATAATTTTATATATACACATATATATTTTCATGATAATAGATTGTTTTTCAATGAATTATGTAATTGACAATGCATAATTTTTTATCACGATTTTTACACAAATTATTTTTTGGATTATTAAAAAAACGCAAGCATATTCTGAAAATATTAATTGTATGATGATTTTTTTTTTATTTAAAAACATGTATTGTTTTTTGATTTTCAATATTATTTAAATTAAATAGATTTAGTTAAAATACGAGAGCTTATTTGCAAAACATTAAACATATGATTCTTTTAAAATATTTTAAAAATTTTTTAACGAAATGAATGTATTAAGAAATCCTGATATATATATATATATATATATATATATATATATCTTTCGAATGGTTAACAACACTGAATTAATTATTCGGATTTTTACACTACAGTAGTCGAATTGATTCTGACCACTTTGAATAGAAATGAGCTTTTTTAAATATTTACGCAGATGTATATACTGCTACACCGAAATGATACTGTAATGTTTTTATTTTTATATTTGCACATGATTAGTTTTGTAAAAGTTAAAATTTTTTAAATGAACAACTACAAAGTGCGAATTTTCAACAATTTTAAAAGTGTCAAGAATTAATTCCACTAGTGTACATATCATTTTATGTAATGCATCATCTCAAATAATATAATTTCATTATATAATTAACTAAATATATTCGATTTAAAAAATACCAAATATACATGCACGAAAAAATGCTGTGTCCCGTTGTGTGTCGACACAGGGGTGGAGGGGCGGGGGTATAAGGGTAGCCGGACGATGGAAACGAGTCTCGTGAACGAACCGAGAAGGAAACTCGGAACGAGAAATGGCAATGGCAATAGGAGGAGAGAGAGAGGGAGAGACAGAGAGAGAGAGCGAGAGAGTGAGCGAGGGTGAGAGAGAAAGCAAAGGAAGGGTGAGAGTTAAGGGTGGAAGTCGCGGCAACATTGGTAGTAGGGGATGCCTGGGGTTAGCTCAGAGCGAGAGAGAGAGAGAGAGAGAGAGAGGCGAGGGTAGGACGTTTGAGGTCAGTTCGGGGCGGTTTTTTTCGACCCCTGGCTGCTTATACCAACAGTGCGCTACCGAGAGAGAAAAAGAGAGAGAGAGAGAGAGAGAGATAGAGAGAGAACAGGTCTCGCTCAATACCGGAGTCTACCCCATCGACTGACCAATGCTCGGCCTCCACTCCCCACCACTTTCGACTGCTGACCAGCCCGGGGATTGGTGGAAAATCTTCCTAGGGGTTACCTACACACATATATGCGTGTATAAACTTGCGTTTACTCACTCAGGATGCCCGGCCAAAGGCGCCGGGAATCGAGAACGTATTCTCCGTCTTTGCGTATCCTGCTTGCTCTTCATCCCCCGTTTCGACCCTCTCCAGCCTTTCGATCGAGGATCGTCGTCGTCTTTGCTTTCAACCAGCGATCGCTCGCTAACTCGACGCACACAGGTCCAGAAACACTGTGCAACGGGTGGGGTTGAAAACATTATTCTACTCTCTTAATATTGCATTTTAACCTACTATTATTATTATTGATTTAGTATTACTATCGTACTACTATTATATAATTATACAATTATACAATTATACACCTATACTATTTTATAACTATACGGTTTTATAACTATACAATTATACAACTATACAACTATACAACTATATAACTATACAACTATACGGCTATACAACTATACAATTATACAACTATACAATTATACAACTATACAATTATACAACTATACAACTATACAACTATACAACTATACAACTATACAACTATACAACTATACAACTATACAATTATACAACTATAAAACTATACAACTATACAACTATACAACTATACAACTATACAACTATACAACTATACAACTATACAACTATTCAACTATACAACTATACAACTATTCAACTATTCAACTATACAACTATACAACTATACAACTATACAACTATACAACTATACAACTATACAACTATACAACTATATAACTATACGACTATACAACTATACAACTATACAACTATATAACTATACGACTATACAGCTATTTAGTTATACAAATATACAATTCTGCAACTATACAATTATATAACTATTTAGTTATACAACTATACAACTTCAACTATACAATTATACAACGATTTAATTATACAACTATACAATTCTACAACTATACAATTATACAACTATTCAATTATACAAATATACAATTATACAACTATACAACTATATTTATGATTACTATTGTACTATTATTATACAACTATACAAATTGTACTATTATTATTATTGCTCTATTGCTGTATTTTTATTATTATCTTATTATTATAATAGATTTTATTGCTTCTCGCAACCTCCTAAGTGTATTTAATTTAAAGACGATTGACCAAACACATTAAAAGTTATACAATAACTAATTTAACGTGCGCTCTTATGACAATTTTTGTCAATTTTTCCACGTGTATAGAATACATTAAAGAATCTATTCTCAAAATTTTGTACACATGGTCAAAGTAATTTCGATGATATATATTTTTGCAGTGTTCCAACGTATACTCTTTTATGAGTTTTTACGTATTACCCTTCCCAATAGAATCCCCTTTCCTATCACTCCCTACCCGCACTTCGCTAATCTAACCTAACTTCCGTTGCGTCCACAACCGTCTTAAGCAACACTATACCGCATTTGCCGAGGGTACGGGGAAACTGTGGAAAACCCGTACCGATATAGACGGCCCTGTATTTTCTGATTCCTTGGCATACCAGACCTTTTTGCTCAAGATATGTATACCAAGGCCTCAGAAAAACGGCCTCCCGCTCACTCGTCGATGCGCCAGCCAGAGCACGGCTAAGCGGTCACCGCACCAAGTGTTGACCTCGTTCGAGGCTGCTTGACATCAGTGATCGCCCGAGCCGCACCGCGACCGCCCAACCACCAGCGTCGGTAATTTCGGTGATATATAATAAAAACTGGAAAACCGGTACCCAAACAAACCCAAACAGTTTAGAAATATTATTTTCTTTGATTCAGGAGCTCATTAAATGGAATTTTACAAATTTTAAATTTTTGTTTTTTTTTTCGTTTCCAACAGATAGATTCCGGTGTAATTCGGGTCCAGAAGTTTTTTCTGGCTTGGGCGAAGTGTTACGATTTTTCAAGTTCTTCATGTTTTTCATTTAAATATAATATAACGTCTAGGCATATGAGTTAATGAATTTTCTACTATATATAACTATTTGAAATCACTTTACATAAAATTAACACGGTTGAAAGTGAGAAAATTGATTTCACAGTACGTTTGGCCGTGATGATACCTATCACACATCCTTAAGACGTCTGTGGACGCAACGGTAGTTAGGTTAGATTAGCGAATTGCGGTTAGGGAGTGATAGGAAAGGGTTCAACTGAAAAAGTTAATACGTAAAAACCCGAAAGATTATACCTTGGAATACAGGAAAATAAATATTAAATAAAAAAATATATATATATATCTTGATTATTATTCAACATTCATACAATTATTATATGAATATACACAACGGAATATCGTAAAGATCACCTTACTACTTTCATCACCTTCTAGTATCCGCACATTCCATTTTTCAACCTAAAATTAAACTGGTAGGGTTTATAATACGAGGCTCACACGATATCTATGATTTTTGGAAATTATTGTCCATCTGTCGGTCCGTTTGAGCGAAGTTGGTATGAATACCCCGAGCAGAAATCTAATCAGGCTGCCTGAGGATCCATCAGGGCCGGATCAGGGATCAATAAGGCGCCCTGATCATGTACGCCTGATTTGAGCCAGACAGGGGCCTGAGCAGGGATCAATAAGGCGCCCTGATCAGGCACGCCTGATTTGCGCCGGATAGAAGCCTTATCAGGTATCAATAAGGCGCCCTGATCAGGCACGCATGATTTGCGCCGGACAGGGGCCTGAGCAGGGATCAATAAGGCGCCCTGATCAGGCACGCATGATTTGCGCCGGACAGGGGCCTGAGCAGGGATCAATAAGGCGCCCTGATCAGGCACGCCTGATTTGCGCCGTATAGAAGCCTCATCAGGTATCAATAAGGCGCCCTGATCAGGCACGCATGATTTGCGCCGGACAGATTGGGCCGGAAAGATTGGGACGGTCATCGCCAAAACCGGAACAAAAACTAAACGATCAAGTCAAGTAAAATAAAAACTTAAACTTTAAAAAAATGTTTTCATATGTTTCATATTTTTAATAACGTTAGTAAACTTGATAACGTGTAACTGCGATAATAATTTAATAAATGTTGATCTATTTTTGAACAAAAAATTAATCAAATGATTGAGCCAGATGACACGCATGTCTCAGGCTGGATGAGGCACCTGATCCGGGCCAGATAAGTTGCTTGATCCGAGCCAGATATAGTGCCTAATCCGAGCCTGGTAAGGTGCCTGATCCGGGCCTGATAAAACGCCTGATCAGAGCCTGATAAGGTGCCTGATCTGGACCTGAATTTGCAAAAGCGTTACATCCCTGATCAGGGCCGGACTAAATTTGCCTGATCCGGCCCGGATTTGCTATTGTGGCAGCCTGATCCGGTCCGGATTTCACCCTGAACAAATTTCTGCTCGGGACGGCCGAAGTTTTTTTTTCAAACCGCTTCGGTATGTGAAAATAAATGCCTCCAGTATTTACCTGTACTTTGTGTTCATCTAGATCCGTCGAGTGAACGAGAAAATGCGATTTTACTTTTAGAAGAACAGTGGCGCGTGTTCCCTTAGTCATTTATAAGGAATCTCTTCGGCAGAGACTCAATGTAAAACAGTTTCATCAGCTTCTATCATTATCTGACCCCATTTATTACATTTTTCTTTTCCAGTGACACGATAATGAGTATGCATTTAGGTATATGGAACACGGTTTTTTTTTTTAATACGGTAGAACCTCGATTATCCGAAACTATCCGGATCGGGCCTGGTTCAGATTTTGGAAAGTTCGGATAATAGAAACATGTAGTCGTGGGAATCGGTTTTACATACTGCATGCCGAAAAAATAAAAATAATAGAGGTATTTTTAACGATCCTGTGCGGAAATTGATTTCGGGCTTTGATCGGGTCCATCTCAATTTTCCCGAACTTTATTAAGGCCCTAGTCTGGAAGCTTCAAATGGGCCATCAGTGGCCGGTCACACTTTGCTACGGAGGGCCATTGAAGGCAACATAACCAGGGCCTTTAAAATTGCCTCAACGGAGCCTCATAACAAATTATTGCAGCCATATGCGTGGGTGCGTGTATGTGCACTGTGAAAAAGAAATGTGTTATTTCAATACACTTGAGGCTTAGAATTCTGTCGCATATTTTGGCAGGTTTGATCCTGCGTTGTTCCAATAAACGAACTGCATGCGCGTTGGTCCAAGGTATTCACAGCTCGTCTACTAAACCCATAGTTTAGTAATTATATTAATTTTATCTCGATAATTATTATGCCACAAATTCTTCAGTCAAGTAATTTATACTGATTTGCTCGTATAATAGCTAAGTCTGGTAGTATTGGGGAAATCGCTACTAGGGAATCTACAACTATATCCCTTGAAGGCCCTTACTTGATCTCCGTGTCTAGTAGTTTTAGGCAACCCACCTTCCCTACCATTCCCTAATAGGGGCCTGGTTCGGCTCTCTTATGGAAAACCCTACTGGAGAATTCGGTTGATTAGAGTGTCTAATAATCGAGGGTCTACTGTATAAAAAAACGTGTTTCTCACAATGCTGTTGGAAGCTGCTTCTCAGTACGATATGATCCATAGATACATTCCCGGCCAACGTAATGGAAATTTCGACGCGAGCGAAGCCGAGGGCAAAACTTGGCCACTTATATTAATATATTAATTGATAATTGAATTAATAATAATTAGTTTAATTCATTTAATAGCAAAAATTTAGTCGTGCATATATAGATATATGATTGATCATTAAATTAGTTATAATTAATTCAATTAAATTAATTGCAAAAACTTCGTCGTGTATATAAATATATTAATTAATGAATTAATAAGTGCAATTGGTTTAAGTAATTTAGTAGATAATTGATAATGTTCCTTTTATGCTGGGTCTGTGTATAATTAGCGAAAATCGGGTAAATGTCAAACGCAAAATATTTACCAAAAAAAAGCGATTTTAATGAACTTAATATGGTCCAATGTGTTCAATGACTTTCTGCCATTCCTCCATGAGCTTCATTGTCCCTCTTTTATGGAAGTCCTCAGATCTTTGTAGCCGTTAAATGCCGTTCGGAGTCGATTAAGGGGTTACGTGGGTTTCGAAGCCAAAAAAAGCATACTTTTCGAAGCTTTCGAAGCTTTTCGAAGCCAAAGCCGAAAGCTTTCGAAGCTTTTCGAAGCCAAAAGCTCTACTTGTTTGAAAATATAATATATAAATTATTTTATTCAAAATGTCAAGCACATGAAAGAGCAAAATTTCAACAATAATTTTAAAAAATTTCATCCAAAGATTTGGGAAATTCAGCTGGTGGGACCTGGTTTCCGGAGACCTGTCAAAAAAAGTGTCCTCGTGGTGGTCAGGATAACTCATGATAGCCTTATCTGAAATTAAAAAACCAAATTTTTTCTGCTTGTAGATAAGTATAGGTCGTGATGAAACGAAGGATTTTTTTTTAATTGAAATTTGAATTTTTGGCAGAGTTGTAAGCAAAATAGTTCAATATTTGGTACAATTTACACTTCGTTCAATCGAAAAAAAACCTTCGTTCAATCACTAGTCAATGCTATTTTGAAGAAGTGTGCAAAATTTCAATAAGATCGGTGCATTAGTTTTTGAGAAATCGTGTCCACCGACTTCAAAAATAGTGTTTTGAGAAAAATGCGTATACCTGCGTCGCTCCCGGCCGGTCTTTCCCAACGGGGGGAATTCCAAAAGGCTCTCTCTCTCCTAGACTTGTACTCCGATTGACTTAAAACTTTGGGAGAATATTCTAGACATATTGTACTATTAAATAATAAAATTAAAAAAAGGATTTTTTGAAATTTTCAAGCCCACGTAACCCCTTAAAGCCTTGCCTTTTTCGACATCAGTAGTGATTAGTCGATCGGGGCGAGGAGCATCTTAGAGATCAAAATCTGCAAGAAAACATTTTGCAAACCACTTCCGAAACACACTTTCGCTTACGGCATTCTCTCTGTACACGGCGCATATCTTTGTGTGAGTTTGCGACGCGTTCCTGCCTTTTCGAAAATAAAAAAGCGAAATGCATTGAAAATACACGTTTTTTCCTTCCATGTTCAAAGTATAATAAAACTTTTATAACGTCAAGAATCTCGGTGGATCCTTTTTTTTTAATGTTCGCACAAGTTTCAACTTTCACTTAATAGACGACACTTCATATGGTTGACGCATGTGCGAGCGGAGAAACAACTCCGAACGACATCTGTCGGAATTTCGCTACGGAATTATGCATAGACCCAATACATATATATAAAAGGAACAATCACTTTATTTATTACTACTAATCGGTCTGATACAATTTTCATTAGCAATTGGTATATAATCATAATAGTAATAAATAATAATAAAAGAAAGTGTTTATCGGAGCAATAAAATCTTTCAATAATATTTTCAATATATTATAAAAGGTATATATAAAAAATATATAATATAGAAATATTTTATAATATATAAACATTTTTTTTTATATATTATAAAAGATTTCAATGATATTAAAGATTAATAATAATATTATTATTGAAAGATTTTATTCATCCGGTCAATGCATTTGTCTCGTTCTTTTTATTATTATAATAGCGAAGTTATTATTTAACTTATTATTATATTATTAGTTATTATTTAACTTATTATGTAACTATAGTTATTTAACCATCTATTATTTAACTTAATATTATAATAGGAAGCGCGTTGCTGGAGCGATAAAATCTTATAATCATAATAATAAAAATAATGAAAGATGAAGATCGGACGGGATTGAAATGTCAAATGAATTATCGGTGTCGCATCGACATGTACGAATCCTTCTGGAAAGAGATTCAATAAAGAGACACCCGCAGTATTCGCGGATGAGTCGGGCGACTTTGCACAAGATTATATCGGATATCCTTCACCCCTGGCACCCTCACGATAACACCCACCCACACACGTAGCCTGGTGAAGCTTTCGTTAGATGCCCACAGTTTCTGTCCCTCTCTTTCTCCCCCCTCTCCTCCTCCTCCTCCTCCTCCTCCTCCTCCCAGCCGAATAAACCAGATGCGAACTTGAAACTCTGCCAAAATTCGGATCGCCAAAAGCTCTCCCACTCCATAGCTCGACCAAAATGTATTAGAGAGTGCCACGGCTGGGCTAGGCGGTCGATTGGGGTGGTGTTGGGCGGGCGGGGGGGGGGGGGGGGGGGGGGGGGGGGGGTAGCAAGAGTAACGTATAACACGACAGACTTAAAGACACCTTTAAAGTTTCGGAAACTCGATCGGTATCCAGCGATGGGTATATATATCGGGATATCTGACATAACCAGAAGGGAGAGTGAGCGAGAGAGAAGCTCCGTGGTTATATCGTGACAGAGAGACGAGAAATCGTGCGGCGAGAACAACCAGCCCGAGCGATCCTTTAGCCTTCCTCAGGAAGGATGAAAATCCATGGCCAATCCACTCTTGGAAATCGAAATTTAACGCTAATTGGGATTGATTTTCCTTGGCACGATGGCGCGTGAAAGTTACTTCGACGTAATGAAAGTTTTTTTTCGCTCATTTTTGAGATATTTTTTTTTTATTATTTCTATTTATTGAATTCCAACGTCGGGTACATCGATTGGTGAATGAACGAAAGTTGATTTATATTTAAAATAAATGAAGAATATGAATTGTGCATAAAAACTCGAATCATTATAGTTTCGACAAAAAAAGAAGCAATTTTTTAGTTCAATCAACTAATCAAACGAGTTTTGTTTGCACAACTTATTACAAAAGTTTTTTTTATAAAACCCTAACTTTCCGCTTACATGTACCGCCACTTAATTATTACACCCCGTATTCTTGTACTTCGTACTCTCTGATATTTCTCTCTTTTACTCTACGTATTAATATTTTCTTTGGTTCCTATTAATCTCTTTTCTATGTTATTACATTTCCGTTGTACATTATCATTTTATATCCTTTTTACTTATTATTTTGTCTAGTAAATATAATAATTATCTATCTTATATAATTTTATAGGTATTAAGGCCTTATATACGCGAAAAATTTCAAAATTTTTCATTTTTTTAATTATTTTTGATTCCATTAGCCTGAACGGTTAGGAATATTTTAAGCTTTACAGAAATGAAAAATTCCAAAAATTGTTAAAGTTACAGCATTTAGAGCGTAAAATAGATACCGCGCGGCGCGCCCGACCGTCAACTTCAAAGCCGTTTTTCCACGATTCACTTTTTTCAACCTTGTGGAAGTTCTAACTCTTGAACGAAGGTTCAGATCGCTTTGAAATTCTTACAACATATTCTTAGTATCATCACCTATCGTGTGAACCACAGAAACAAAAATTTCAATGACACAGAAAAATATAAAAAATAAAATACCGACAGAAAATTGAGTAAAAAAATTTTAAGTTTCGAATTTTTATTATAATAATTTTTTTAAAAATAATATTGTTGGTTCACACTGAAGATACATTCATTATGCAATTATAAATATGTTAATTTTTTTTTTCAGACACCCACATCGATGCCGAGAACTTTCACCATCAACGTGCGCGCAAAAAAAATACATTGCTTTATTATGTTATATCTCCGCCATTTGTTAATATTTGTGATTTTTTTTTTTACATAACTATTTGCATAAATGATCTGTAAAAAAATTGTTGTCAATATATGCGTCATTTTTTTTTAACCGCGTCTAGAAAAGTACCTTCGAAAATCGGCGAAATCGCGTATATAAGGCCGTAAGGTCCATTTTTAACAAAAAAAATCGATTTTTGGAAAATCCTGGAGTGGCGTAAGGCCTTGATGAAACAAAAAATCAGATTGGATGGAATGAGCTGCGAAATGGGGAAATGTTCGAAGAAAAGGTCAAAATAGCGACTGTGCAGCATTTTTCCGCTGACGCCTTTATTTCTGGACGGTCAACGGCCGGACCAACAGCTCCTATAATTTTTGAGTTATGATAAGACACCGAAGTTTGTTCGATTATATATAAAAATAGCTATAGAAGTACGTAGGATTTTTTTGATATATTGTTTTTTGTCAAAATGGCGCATTTCTAAAACAAAAAATATAAAATGCCATGAGAAAATCGTCAGAAAATTGTTTATAAAAAAGGAACTATGCAATATAATTTAAAAAATCCTACGTAGTGCGTCGGAAAATGTAATTCTAAATATACAGTTAAAATTTCAAGTGAATCGGTTGAAATTTGTTTGAGTTATGAGTCCGGCCGACTTGAAAAATGTAGTTTTGAGATAAACGCGTTTAAAGTTAGTAGAAAGTCACGATATGAATCAAGAGGGGTTGCGCTGGAATTCGAAAATCGAGTACTTAGAGATTTTTCACACCCATAATCTTTTGGAATGTAATTTTATAGGTACTAAGGTACATTTTTAACAAAAAAAAAATCGATTTTTGGAAAATCCTAGAGTGGCCTAAGGCCTTAAATATGATCTTCGTTACGTTCCTTTATTGCAATTGCAGTTAACTGTATAGCCTGATGCTCGTCAGCCTCAATCCTGTTATAAAGCTCACCGGTGTCACTTTGAAAGATTAATCGAAATCGATTCAGTAGGTCTTGAGTTATAAACGAACAAACATACGCACCCTGTAGTTTTATTATATGTGTATGTATATATATATATATATATATAGACAAATACTGGTAGGAAAAACGTGTCTCTCTTAATCCATATAAATCAATTCACATCTCCTTGATCTACTAAAAGAAATCAAATATATCAAACGTATTGAAAATAATTTAAAAAAAAATCTGCGCAGCTCTTCACATTTTTCTCAACACATGGAGAAATTTGTCGAAGAGGGTCGCGCAGAATATTCGCGAGGCTCGTTTTGGCAAGAAGAGATTGGCGACCGGCTGGGTTCGTGGAGGAGGCGGGGGCGGGTATTGAGAGCCAGGATCAAAGGAAGAATTATCAGGGTCGGAGAGGAAAAAGAGAGAGAGAGAGAGAGAGAGAGAGAGAGAGAGAGAGAGAGAGGGAAGAGAGAGAGAGAGAGAGAGAGAGAGAGTACCCGCGCGGTCCGGATTTTGGTCCCGGAGGAGACTTACCACATGTAAATAAGGACCCTCTCTTCTCCATATATAGATATATGAGGATCTTCTGATAACGCTACCTACCTATATGGAGGAGGCTGTGTATAGCTCGCCGCGGCGCATCCGGGGCTCGATTCTGTCCTGCGTAAATAACATTTTTCCGATATAGCTACGGAATAACTCGCTCCTGTATCCTGTACTTTGCTCCAACGTAGTGCACACGTAGCATAAGGACATACGTTGTAGGATTGTGGAAAGAAATGTTGCTCCCGTTGAGCTCTTTCATGCTTTGTACTTCGAAAACGTATACGTACGTCAATATAATTATATATGGGGCAATGATATTTTGAACCCGATGTATATATGTGCAATGTTGGCTACTAGCACATCTGCTGTTTCGAAGGCGGTTCTTAATTTTTGTTCAAACGAATCGTTGACTTTGGGGCCCAGGACGGTCCTTGAAATGTAATTTCACTTTGATTTAATATGCTTACAGTTATCCAAAGGTGATTTTGAAGAAACTGGAAGGAGAATTGTCTTAAAAATCAGCCTTCTCTTATTTATCTTCATTTTACTTTTTTTTTCATCTTTTTTGATTTATAATTTTTCTTTGTTTTTTT
>OZ010714.1:11342443-11366610 GCA_963932345.1 Ophion ventricosus | reverse complement strand
CCTCCCCGTCTCAGCAGACTACCACATACACCGTATCGGAATTCCTCTCTCAATTTTAGTTTTTTTTTTTCACTACCTATATCAGATCTCTCGTCAAGGAGAGGATTTAAACTCGAATTTGTTCAAAATTTGTGCAAAAAATTTAGAAGCTCAAAAATTGAGAGTTTGTTTGGAAAATCTTGAAAAATAAAATGAAGAATTTTTTTTACGTTTATTTCTAGTGGAACTCCCGAACTCAACTGAACAATTGTCACTTCACTTTATCCACCCACCTGCTCCGAGTTTTCTTTCCAATGGCCTACACTGAGAGAAATGTATGGAGTTTTCAACCATATTTTTAACCATCTTTTACATTTTCCCTGAGTGGACAATAATATTCATAGCCATAGTTATTGACCAAAATATAGTACTGCTTATTGATATTTGAGCAGTTGCACTAATTATGCATACGTGTTAACCGCAACCAACAATCCTACAAGCATACGTTCATCGTTTCAATGCTACATTGACAGAAAAATTCTTTTGATATCACCTAGATGCGTCTATTTTATTTTTTTATTTAAATTAACTAGATTTTTCGTTTAAATCAAATTTCTTCCATTGCATTCCATTATTAAAATTATTAATTATATCCTTATAATGTAGGTTGTACATCTTATCAGGATGTAAAAACGCGTAATGATGTAACGTAATGTAATGATGCAAACGCCTAATGAAATGTTTACCTAACCCTCACTTTTGTTTCAGACTATCCATGTCCATCCACCCATTCTAGTTTGCCTCCGGTCGCTTTGTGGCGCTAGCGTCGCTAGACATTGCTTAATTTAAATCGCTATATATCTCTGAAACTAGACGGTACAAATTCATGATTTTTTTTACCCACTTCCTCATATGTTTCCTCTGCAATTGTGATTTTTTTTTAAAGAATCTTTAGAAAAGTTTCGATGTTATTGCGTGAAATGTGAAGTTTTCCACTCCTCTCCATAAGAACACGTGTGATACCATGAAATCTTTGATTGCCAATATCTCGAAAACGGGACGGTGGATACTTTTGAAATTTTGTAGGTAATCATTTAATAGTGTCCTGAATGAGTCTTCAAAATTAAAAAAAAATCTATAGAAAAACGCCTTGGCGAGACTACTACCTTAATATCGTCTAATAACTAAATATTTTATTTATTTTCTAATAATGAAAATATCTGTAAATCTGTAATTGTGATTTTTTTTTAAAGAATCTTTAGAAAAGTTTCGATGTTATTGCGTGAAATGTGAAGTTTTCCACTGCTCTCCATAAGAACACGTGTATACCATGAAATCTTTGATTGCCAATATCTCGAAAACGGGACCGTGGATCCTTTTGAAATTTTGTAGGTAATCATTTAATAGTGTCCTGAATGAGTCTTCAAAATTAAAAAAAAAATCTATAGAAAAACGCCTTGGCGAGACTACTACCTTAATATCGTCTAATAACTAAATATTTTATTTATTTTCTAATAAATCTGTGATTTGTTTGCATCTGGAAGTATAAGACAAAAGAAACAGACCGAAAAATGATACACGATTCACTCTCTCAAAAATCTCTCTCAAAAAACATTCTGCACTTGAGAAAAATAGTTCTGAGTAATCGGCCCACGCGATTCAACAGCCATGATCGCCGTCGTAACTAAGAGGGATAGAAACTTTTGGAACCGAAGAATTACGTTTACCGTATTGCTCTTTGTCTTCATGGTTATCAGCCTTGGCAGTTTTCGATCCGACAATGAAAGATCGCTTTTTTTTCTCGCTCTCTCGTGTACGAAAAGAAGGGGGTTGGTAACCGATGGTTGCGACGGCAGAATGGCGAGGAAACGACAGCGGAAGAAAAAAAAAAAGGGAGAGGGGAATGAAAAAAAGCGAGATCATCGGGACGGCTCGTGGACAAGGCTGGGAAACACTGGTTGGCGTCATCTTGGAATAAGAAATCGTACATTTATACGCAAGGGGGGGGGGGGGGGGGGGCAGCTCGGGCATTATCTCTTTTAGGGGTTGCTATACTTCTGTTTTCCGCTATGGCGAAGTTGGCCACAGAAACAGGCGTTCCTTGGGGTCACGAGGCTGTTCGGGAGGACACGCACATAAAAAACATATTTCGAGCTTCCCGTGCGGAGGAAAAGGAGCGCGTGAGAGGACGATGGTTCGCCGTTCTGGACCGCGCGTACCTATACAATATATCAAACGGGCGATCGATATGGAAAGTGCGAGGAGAGAAGGAAAAGTATGGTATTTTTTTGGCTTCTTGGGAATGCAGGACGCGCCATGGCTCAGCTACGAATCCTTTGGAACGGCCATGCCAAATCTTTTCTTTTCGTTTTTATTACAGGGACAAAGAAAAAGCGGGGAACAAGTTTCGATCGGCTATTTTATCATGTTTATTCCTCGTGAGTTTTGTTTTTGATACTGACAGGCACATTCACTTTTTCACATTTATTTAAAGAATTAAATAACATTTGTAGATACCATTGTTTTTTGTTTCAAATCATTTGCGGTGCATCATTAAAATTTTATCTATGCGCTGAAAAATAATATATTTTCTAAATATCATCTATTTTCTAAAAAAATTATTCGCGGTATCTGATGTAAAGTTTATCTATTTTCTTTAAAAAATCTAATTCTTTAAATAAATGTTAACTATTTTCCAAAAAAATGATCTATTTTCTTAGTTTTTATTTGATATAGTTTTTTTTAAATCATTCGCGGTAGGTATATCATTAAAATTTTATCTATTCGCTATAGAATAATCTATTTCCAGAAAAATAAGCTATTTTCTAAGTTTATTTATTTTCTCAAAAAACATTCTCGGTGCCGCATCTAAATTTATTCTATTTTCTGAGAAATAATCTATTTTAGAAATTTTATCAGTTTCCCAAAAAATTTATTCGCAGTGTATTACTTAATTTTTTGTCTATTTTCCAAAAAAATAATTTATTTTCTAAAAAAATGATCTAATTAAAAAAAAAGTTACCGTTTTTCCAAAAAATAGCCCATTTTCTGATTTTTATCTATTATCCAAATAATTATTAACGGTGTCTTATGAAAATTGTATCTATTATCTACAAATGATCAATTTTCTACATTTTATTTATTCTCTTGGAAAAATATTTGAGTATTTTCAATCACGCCAATTTTTTTTTGCAGATTAAGGCTTCGTAAATTACTAAAAGGTTTTTCAGCACTCTTATTAGAGATTCACATCTCACATATATACACATTTTTTTTAATAACAATGAAAATGAGGTAATGATAAAAAAATAAAAAATATTATAATTTTCGTTGCGTTTAAAAGATAAAAAAATTCGATATCATGACTATTTTGATAAGCATTCCTTGGCGATTAGTTTTACATATATAAATATATATATATATATATATATATATATATATATATATATATATTCCTTTATATATAAGCAATTGATAAAGAATTCAAAATAATACATGTATAACTAATTGTAAAGGAATTATCATTAAAGCAGCCATGATAATATTGAATTTTGCATCGTTCGAACGCAACGAGAATTATATTTTATTGTATTTTCAACGCGCTTAATATGTGAACCGCTTAATTTATAATATGATATTGATCCGAAGTGTAACGAGCCACAATCTTTTCTTAAACGATAGAAAAAAATCTATTCGACAATTTGACAGCTTGTGATTATGTCAAAATTCATTGCAGGGACATCGGGGAGATGTGCAATAGCAGCGATAGTTTTTACTCGCACTTACCTGCATGATGACGTGCGGTTCGTGCGAAGTCTGGCCCAAAACTGGCAGCTCGTTTCGAGGGCCCAAAAGGGGTGGCTTTTCAGGGCTACTGCGTATCGCTGCCAGGTAGGATACGACAGTTTAACCCCACTCTAAAACTTGTCTCGTCGATTGAGAAAGAAAGAGAGAGAAAGAGAGAGAGAGAGAGAGAGAGAGAGAGAGAGAGAGAGAGAGAGAGGGAGAGAGAGAAGCGGATTCTCCCTCTAGAGGAAATTGACATGAGTCGGTCTCCTCCGACCGATATATGCCTGAGAATTTTCGTCCTGTCGGATCATTGGGCATAGGTCAGGCAGAAGTCGATCCGCGAGGGAGCAGAGTACGAGAGAGAGAGAGAGAGAGAGAGAGAGAGAGAGAGAGAGAGAGAGAGAGAGAGAGAGAGAGAGAGTTGCGCAACTTTTGGATATACAATAAACATTGACTGGAAGGGCTCGAAAAAAATGTCTCGATTTCGAGAGATTCGAGCTCAGATCCTTTAGCAATGGAAGATCCTTCGACGTCTCTCTCTCGCTCTCTCTCTTGCTTCTCTCCTCCCCCTTTGGTTCTCGCCGCGCTCCATTTTCGCTCGACTTCTTTGTTCCACGCTCCCGCTAGCGCTGAAGACAAAAAACCGTGTGTGAGTAGCATATAACAAAGGTAAATAAATAAATAAATAGATAATAAATAAATAATTCAATAAATCAATCAAATGGAGGCGTGTCTATAGAGATGAGAGTAGACACGAGTGAGCGCGTCAATCAGCAATAATGAAGGGCATACAATGTTGGCATAAGGGTGCAGACGAAGGAACAGTTGATGAAAAAAAAAATCTACCACGATTTGGCTAAGACGAATTTATTGCGGATTTTTTAGTTAGAGCTGAAGAGTGGCCCGAGTAGAAATTTTGTATAACTGATTACGATTCACAGATGGCTGATCGATCGAAAAAATCGTCATTCTGATAAGGTATCATTATCATTTTAAATCCATAGGTTACGAACCGGCAACGGGTGAATTTTTTTCCTTGAAGTAAAAAGAGGCCCATCCCGATGTCACTGGGATTTCTTATTTTTGTTTCATGGCAAATTATTGATCGCTCAATGGGGGGGCTGAAGGTAAGTCCGAAAGGGCTTTTTTTGTAAGAAAAAGGAACAAAGAGATTCAGCAGCCTCTGAGGAGAGATCATGGCGAGAGTCTCTTGTGACATTGGGGGATGTAGCGAAAAGCAGGAGGCGCAGGGATAGAGAGAGAAAGAGAGGGAGAGAGAGCGAGAGAGAGAGAGAGAGAGAGAGAGAGAGAGAGAGAGAGAGAGAGAGAGAGAGAGAGAGAGAGAGAGAGAGAGAGAGTATATGTCTGCGAATTATTCCCTGGTTCAACGATGAAAACCAGCAAGGAAGGATGAACGAAGGGGGTGGGGGGTGAGAAGGAAAATATCGATGAAAATGGAAGGAAATATTGGTAATGCGAAAGATGACGATAAGACGAGAAAGAGTAGCTGGCTACGGACGAAGAATAATTTCAAAGGAAGAGGGAGAGAGAGATCGAATCCTCTTGTCACGTCTAAGACATTTTTTTTTAATCTCTATTTTTTTAACCACGGGATTTTTTTCAAAGCTCAAACTCCAGAAAATCCTTCACTTGCATGATACAACAAAAACCGCGGAAGATTTTCTCCTCTGTCGCTCATGGAAGCTTTTCGTTCGACGACGATCAGCTGAAAATCACTTTTTTTCGTCATCGAGTGAAGTTCAATAGAAAAAATTGTCGATAAGACCAGTGCCACCGGCGAAGCTGAAAAAATGGGGTTGACAATTTTGGGTTTTTGAAAACACAGACGAAGAGTTAGCTTGTGTGGGGTGAAAAAGAATGAATGGAAAAGGGATCGATGACTAAACGAGATCCTTCATGGTCGTCGGGATTTTTTTCGCTGGTCTTCTGTACACTTTCGGTCGAAGGGAAAGAGAAAGAGAGGAGAGAGAGAGAGAGAGAGAGAGAGAGAGAGAGAGAGAGAGAGAAAGAGAGAACTGTCGTAGTTTTATAAAGTCACGCAGTACACGATGGAGTACAGTGGTATTGGTAAGCCTGGAGAAAAGTAGCCCTGGATAAGACGGTCGTATGTATTCTTATGGACCACCCTGTTTATGGCTTGCAATTTATTTCGAAATCGAACGTAATGGTCTCACGGTTTATGCTGGGACCCTTCACCACGTTTTTCTATATATATATATGTACATATGTATATCCCTATTCCATATTAGGCAAGGGGATGACTGCATAAAACTTTCAAGCGAGTACAAAAATGGCGAACGTCCTTACTGCATATCTATTGCGATATTCGACATTCGCCTTTGGTTGGCTGGCAATATCAGTTTTTTTTTCTTCTTCAAAACTCCTCGTCTTGTCATCCATAAATGAAAATTGCAATCGAGGATGTAAGACACCTGTCACAAAATTTCGCACCCAGGCACGAAACATAGATATGGTTTTTAAAAAAGTCTCATCCCACACAGTTATATCGTCGACTGTTTTTTTTTTCACGTAGTTGGCTTTCTGAATAATATAGCGAATCTTTTTTTATAAAAAATTGATTTGTGTATGAAAAGTTTAGGGTCACGTTGTTCGAAAAAAACTTGGAGATATATTCTGTAAAAAATTGTTACGAGGTATTGTGTATAAAATAATAAATTAATCTATTATCTAATTAATTGATGGATCAATAAATGAAGAAGGACATAAGCAAAAGACTATTGTAAAATCATTTTCTCCTCTCCCTCTGTTATCAACGAATTTACTCTAACCCAAACAAACCCAAACATCCTCCAATTGACTTATTTTTATTTTATTTTTTTCAAAATAAATTGACAATGCTCCCAGGGCCAATAAATTTTCGCCTAAATTTCGAGGTTACGGTATCTCCGACTTTTTGCGGCCAGTGGATTTGAATATTTGTGCAAAGGCAGGGCGTATGGGGGCGAAGGGCGAGAGCGCCGTCGTGTGAGATGGACGAAAAAGGGAGCCTTGGTGATTCTCGATGTGAAGCGATGACACACAGGGGGAGGTTTTTTTTAAAATGGCCGCTGCCACACGTAGATAAGAAGGTCTAGGAGGGTGGCGGAAGGGGGTGGGGGCGGGGTGGGGGCACACGCGCTGCCCTGTCCACGAAGGGCTCTCAGCTTCTCGCGCGGTCTCTCGCGACGAATGGCCCGTCAGAACTCTCGTAAATCAAGCCCCAAGAAGAGGACACTCGTTTTTCATCGTGCCTGCTGCGCCTCGTGCTGCTCTTCCGAACAGAGCCTTGTCTTCCTCCAATGGGCTCCGCCCGAGGAAACTTGGCAAGCCGGCAATCAGCGTTTGAATAATGTAGGTATTAGAAGAAAAAACACAGACATTTGGAAAAGTGAAAGAATTCGCTCGTTTGGTTACCAAATAAATGTTTAGCGGATCGAGCGCGCTGTGCATCGTGCTGTGCTCGTATATTACGAATAACCTCGAAACGTGAGCTTTGCAATGTTTTATTTTTTCAAACGCCGTACCGACTTGAATTCCGAGTTGCAATTTTGGATCCGCCATTTCACGACGAGGTACGAGATTTTGGTGGCAAACGCCAAAAACAAAAAATATTTGTTGACCAAACGAATAAGATAATTAGGTTTAATCAAAAATATCATCAGACTCGATCATACATTTTTCTATTGGTAGCAGCATCTTTTTACGACGAAATAAAAAAACTCAGGCTATGAATTGGGTTCATGCAAAAGATTGACCCATTTTTGGCTTGTCGAAAAAAAGGCGCAAAACCAAATAAATAAAAAATATGAATTGCAGGGTAAACAAAGTCTATCTGACGGGAATTAAACTTTATCAGCGTAACATATACGATTGTCCTCGGTCAGTCTTGATCAATTGAACGTTTGGTCAAAGTAATGACATCATTCGATCAAATATCAAGCGGAAGTCTGGCAGGCCAATAAAAAAAAATACGTTAAAAGTGTAGTTAAACTTTTTTTAATACCCTACGTGCGTAATCAAAGTCTTCATGACGAAGAATCGCTGCTAAGACTATTCGTTGTCGTTAAGGGATGCAGTAGGAAAGTGAGAGAGGGAGAGAGAGAGAGAGAGAGAGAGAGAGAGAGAGAGAGTAACGCGTGAAGCGAGTGAAGTTCTTCTCTGGTTACTCCTCTCTTTTTTTTTTTCAGGGATCGAAGCTTCGTTAAAGGGTTGTTTCATCCCTGTGACGCGAACGTTTCGTGCTCGTGCGGCAAGGGGCTAGAGTTACCAATTCCAGGTATACAAACCATGGCTCCGCGTAAATCAATAGGTGACGAATGTAAGGGCGTAACTGTCGCGATTCAGCACGTACCTATACATATATTCGTACAATATGGGCCAGCGAAGGAGAGAGTGACGAAAGTGAGAGACGGAGAGAGAAATACCGAGAGGAGAGCAGCGAAAGGAAAAGGGTTAGCTCCCGAAAAAAGGGCTCGGTGGCCGTTACGCAAAACACCCTTCCTCTCTCTCTCTCTCTGTTTCTTTCTACGGAAAATTTTAAATATTTGAATTAACCCTCCTTTCGATACGTCGAGGCAAATCTCGAGGTCCTTCGCGCGAGGTCCTGTATACCTGAAAACCACCCCGCGTCGCCCATTATTTTTCATCGAACCTTTTTTGCATCTGCGCATATACTCTTTCTCTTTATTCCGCGTCGATATAATGTTTCCCCCGGCGACAAATAAAGCCTCTCTCCATGTAAAATTATGTTAATGGATTATCCTTTGGGCAACGGGAAAAAGGGATCCAGGTATATCGTAGGGAGAGCGGGAGGGAGGAACCGAGAGATGAAAACGAGAGTATGTGTGGATATATGCATATATATATATATATACATGTATTTATTTATTAAGGGACCGATAGGAAAGGGCGAAACGGTGCCAAGGGTTCCTTTTTTTCGTCCCTTCCCTTTGAATTTTCCTCACGGAAGTAGGTCGACATTACGCATATGTAAAAGTGGTTGTTTTTTACCTGAGTGCGTATACATATGGTACACGTATACGCTTGCCAATGGACGAAAGCGTGACCGTCCGTTACTGAATATACATTTACGAGGCTTTTTATTTTTTGCATGTACACGTCAATTTTTAATAAACCGTGAGTTGCGTTATTTCAGGCTTCGAGGCAAAACGTTGAGCCCTAATGCCGTCAACGTTACCTTTGGATAAATGTGAGTATATTTGTATAAAGGCCATTTCGAGAATCGTCCTGTGTTCCAAAATTAACGATGCGTTTGAAACAAAATTTTAAGGACCGTTCTCAAAACGGGTAACGGGCGAAAAATATCCTTTTCCCTCATACAGGCAGGCTTGGAAAGTGACGTTTGAAAGGCAAATGTAGATGCCTCGTACTTTGAGTTTTCAGTTTTTGAGAACGAAGCATTTAAAATTTTATTGTTTTTTTTCGAGTTTTCCTGTAGCATAGGTTTTTATCCTTTTTCACTTTTGTGTACGTACTTTCCTGTTTTTGATAGCAATTGAGTCATTTAGACTAGGATAAGTATGTTTTTCATTATCTGAACTTTAGTGACTGATCGTCGCAAACGGATTTTGTTTAAGGCAGTATTGTTTATAGAAATATTTATGGCAGTATTTTTGATAGAAATATATAAGGCAGTATTGCCTACAGTAATTTGAAAGCCGTTTTTTTTCAATTTAAATTTATTATTCTACAGACCTTTTTGAACGCGTCTGAATACATATTGAAAATTTACAAAATTTCGAAAAGCCCCAAGGTCCGAACCTCAACAACTGAACTAAAAATAACGCAATATTTCGCATTTTTGTTTTAGAAGACCGTTCGACACTGCCATTCTGAAGAGGTCCTGTTCGAACGCCCTTTAGGGACATCTACACTGGATATATTCATTAAATAAAATTACTCTTCAACAAATCGAAGAAATTAACGAAACAATAAGAAATTCATTAAAATATCTTGAGTAGTTCTTAAAAAAAAAGATTCTGAAAAACGGCTTGACAGTTGGACATTACACAGGTCGACCGGCTCAACTCATGAAAATCTGCACCATCAACGTTAGTGCTCAGTTGGTCATTTATTTATTGCTCAACAGTGCATAAAAATTAATCATTAAAAAAATCATAGAAAAATCATAACAGCATAAAAAAAATGCTTTTTTCTCGAAAAGTAAAAAAGATCGTAGAATGTACATGGGGGTCATTCGGACAGGATTGATACGAGGCAGCTATACTTTACTTTTGAACGTCACTTTTCGAGCCACCCTGTATATATATATATATATCATGCAAACGACCTATCGAAGTAATACGTTCACCTAAAAGCGAAGATTCCAAAAGCCTACATATGCCGGAGTATGTACATATATGCACAAAGTCTCTATTACGTCGGCATAGATCAGCGACCTATGTGCAGTTATATTCTTATATATATATATATATATATATATATATATATATATAGTACATGAGGGATGCGCCGCACATCGAGGACGACAGATGGGGTTAAAAAAATTGTGAAAAGGATTAGGGATGCGGCGAATTCGATCGAAGGGCTAAGAGAGATCGAGAGTGAACGCGAGAGAGAGAGAGAGAGAGAGAGAGAGAGAGAGAGAGAGAGAAAGAAAGATTCGAGCACTTTCAATTTCGGTTACCCGCGCGGCTTTTTTTTTGTCTCGCGCGATGTATGCATCGCGCGACTCAACACTATGTGATATTCCCGTATATTATCGCGGGGAGTCCGTACGCGCACCCTCGAGGATAAGCTACAGCCGGAGGCCCACCAGAGCCCTGCTGCTTCCATTTCTTTGGGAAATCTTCAATACGCGATTTCTTTTTTTTTTTTCGCATCCCTTTGGGATTAGAAATCGCGCGGTATTGGGAAAGAATGAAGGCTGATTTTTTTTTTCGAGGGCACGTTTCGTGCTAGGTCGGCGTAGGTGGTGGACTATGGGATTAGATATTTAAGAATATTTTTATTTTTATTATGAAGGATCATTTTGTTCATTCATTTTTTAAACTATTTAATAATGATATGGAGGAGTCCGAAGGTTTTTGGTTGGATAACATGGTGGTAGAATTTTATTTGGGTGTAAGGGTGGATTGGCACGATTGCGGAAACAGGGTGGAGAAAACTTTCAGTTTGATTGAGGTTGTATCGTAATTTTAACGTTTTTAATTAGACTTGACATTCATGAAATTGTCGATATTGAAAAAATTAATGGGATAAATGAATGAGGGCTAATATGGGCCTTTTTCTGATATATTATTGTTATTATTATTATTAAATGTTATTATTATTACTAGTAATTCTATTATTATCTCTTAATTATTATTATTCATAATAATAATTACTAATAGTACTTATTAAATAGCAATTAGAACGACTCATTACAAAGCAATGCTCATTAAAATGGTTATTATAGTGTTGAAGTATGTATCGTTGAAATACAACAAAAATTCCATTTTTTATTTGTCCTTTTGAATTGTCTTGAATTTTTTTCTTTCATTTCTGGCTTGTAGATCTCTAATAACGATCCTAAAAAAAAATTTGACCGGATTTTGCAACCTTGGTCTGCCAAAATTAAATATGGATACATAAAAAATAAAAAATGCATAGTCATCCACTGCTTATTTTTTATTTATAAAAATTATGAATTGATTTCATTTTAATAATTCTATGTATTAATTTCAATCACTAATTTTAATTCGTTTAATTTACGAATTTAATCAAATCACTAAATTTACGTGTTATTTTAATGGAAAAAAAAATATTCTGTTTCTGTTGATGTTGAGGAAGTCATCAGAACAAAAACAATGAAATAGCCAGGTAAGACTTTTTCCCCAGGTCCTCCACATTTTCTTTGTCTACGTAATGAAAAAAAGTCACAAATTCACGCTGTCAAGAGTAATCGTGAAAACGAGGCGTGATAGATGGCACCGCATACGAGATGAGTCCCGATGTTTGAAGGAACAAAAGCCAAAGTACGAAGGTTTTGAAGTCGTTCGATGCTCATTTATCCGACTCGATGATAAAATCTTTACTCGTCCTCTCGATTCCTTTATTTGAATTGTATTTTCATGGTGGACGTTGCGGCTATTCGAGTGGGAGATCGCCCAATTTTCGTGGTTGAGATCTCGTTCGGAGTGGTTCTTCGGTAACGATCGACCCTTCAACCCTTGTATTATTATTCGCACCCGTGAGGGCTCGCCAAAGGCGTTGGACCGAGGCACTCCTCTCTCTCTCTCTCTCTCTCTCTCTCTCTCTCTCTTTGAGAACTCTCTTCGCGCGTCTGGCTTATTTCACTTTTTCGTTATCGCAAGCGCCCCAGGGCTCGCGAGAAAAGATTCCGATCGGTTACGAGGATTCTTCCTTCATACAAATACACATATATAGGGAGCTAGGAAGGATAAGGGCGCAGATCCACCCTTTTCCGTACTTTGACGGTTGCCAGTTATGACCTTTCATTCTTCATGTAAGGAGCGTGTATGCACGTCAGAGGTATTCGCTTTTGGCGCACCCGCGTGCTCACAGATCTATGCGGATAATTCACGAACGCGTTCGTCCGGATTCAAGGGCTCTCGGAGATCCTCGCTGCCTGATAAGGTATTCAAAGCGATTCGGGTATTCCGAGGGTAGAGAGCCTTGGCTTTGCGTTTGGGCTTTTTTTTTTCTCGCGGTTCTCCTTTTTGTCTGTCTCTCCGTTTTTTTTTCTCTGCCCATCACTTAGGAGCTTTTGCAAGCTAATAAATCAGAGGAACGGCCGCTGCGTGGCTGGACTTCAAAATTTCCCGGTCGTCCTGATGAGGCAGCTGGAAGGTTTCGTGGAGTTCCAGCACTCTGGGAATTTCGAAAGATCGGCTAGTCGATTATGGTTGTAATTTTTGAGTTAGTACGGCTGGATGGCATCCAGGCAGACCTCAAACGGAGCGAAACTTTGTCTATGAGGGCTTGGAGAGAAAAATTATTTTCCTGGGCTCAATAAGGGCTGGCGTAGGATGGGACTGGAAAATTTGTCACCGACGAACGGTCTTGCATCGAATAAAACTTTGCCCAATTCGTTTGGGTGAGAAATAAAAAATTGTGCATTTTCAGGTCTTGAGACACATCTATTGGGAGTAATATTGAACGTCAGGTCCTATCGATCTGTCGATATCCTTGTCGATGGAAAATTATCCGATGATTACGAATCTACCAGCCAGGACTCGATCGAAGTAAAACTTTTTGTCTGGCGAGTGTTTAGAGAAAAATATCGATCGTTAAATAAGGGCTGGCGAGGCAAGGGACGGGAAAATTCGTGATCACCAAACGATTTTACATCGACATTGCTCTTTGAAGGCAGTATTGTTGTCTAGAAATTTGAAAAAATCGTTTTTTTTTTAAATTTTATTTCATTATTCTACAGACCTTTCTAAATATGTCTGTGAATACCGTTGAATGACACTCATAAAATTAGCCGAGTTATAGAAATTATGAGGGAGCGCGCTCAAGACGCAGCAAATTTTTTTCAAATCGGCAACAACGATATCTCGATAATTGACGGATCGAGCTTAGATTTGGCATGCACCTTCAGTAGTCTGTTTTTCAACGTTGGTAGCAGAATTGAAAGGAAATCATTTAAATTCATTTTTACGTAATTCGTAGAATGGTCAGAAAAAAAAGGAAAAATTGATAATCAAAGTTTGAGAAGGTTGGAATGGTTCGGTTATATCAAATGACCGTTTATGAGTTTTTTTTTCAGTAAACCTCAAAAATGCATTGGAGGTATTGATGTATTCGGTAGATGTGAAGTTTTCATAAAATATATAATTAAAGGGAAAAATCACGTATTTTTATACTCTTATTACGCGAAAACGAAGAAATGTTGTATTACTAACAACCTGAAAAAGTATAACATTATTGATGTTTATTATAGAAGAGTCGTAATCTTTTATCAAATCTTGATGATTCAATATTGAATATATATGGTTTTCGATGGGCAAGATAGGTTTTTATTTTTTCTAAATGTTTACAAAGGTTTAGTTTACGTTAATCCGTTGTTAAAAATCTTGCTGCTAAATAGCCAAAAAAATTACCTCACTTATAGCATGAACGTCATACATAAAATTACATACATTAAACTATATTTTGGCTCTGGTGTTTTGTGGTGAATTTTTTTTTAATTCGTGAAGATTCACTATACATTGGACAATAATATATATATATATATATATATATATATTTATTTTTCGATTGTGGGTAACGCTCCAACCTCTTTAACATGCTGCCATTCTGTAATTTTTTTTGTTGAATCTGGTACCAAAAATCACAATGTGTACTCATACAGATTCAAAATATGTTTGGTTTTTTTTCACATTCACACAACCTCCACAACACTGGTCGCCAATTGGGGGCTTTTTCCGCGCGTCGTTGTAAACAAACGTACAAAAGTACATGATAATACATTTTTTTTAAATTTGGACATACTCTTGAAGGATCAATAAACACGTGGAAAAAAAATTCAGAAAGAAAACCGGAACAGTTTAACATTTATTTCATCCTAAAAATCATCCCCGAAACTGTGCTCTCGAAAACAATACTACCTTAATTCACGTGGGCGAAGAATTATAAATGAACTATTCAATCTGCCACCAGGGAAAGCCCTTTCCACTTTGCAGGCCCTAAAATCCCTTCCCGCTATATTTCGCAAATTCCTCCCGAGTAATATTGACATTCAATCGAAAGTAATGGTGCCAATAGTTGGGGCTCACGAATAAAAATAATTTTCTCAAGCCTCACTATCGATTGCACCGGAATCCAGCGGTCATAAATCGGCTCGCCAATATATATATTTTTTTCAATTCGCAAGGGTCGAGAGAGTGCTCGCTAATCGATGTTTCACGAGGCGAAGGGGATGACGTTCACGATTTCGTGTAAATACATTGCAACCTGCGCAACAGATCAAGCGCCGTTGATCGCCGGATTAAAAGTCGAAACGGGTGCACGTGATCCCCAAAAGTCGAATGAGCGACGAGGAGAAAAGAGAGTCGAAGTGCAGCGAAAAAAAAGTGAAAAAAAAAGAGATCGTGTCAAGGGTCACAGTGGGAATCAGATATCGGCTTATTTTGGCGTCGTTATTTGGTACTTCTTTGTCGTCAATTTATCCACGGTCCTCCACGAAACGCCCCTGTTTTGGTGTCGGTTTTCACGTTTTTTCACCCAAAACCACCCCTGCTTCGCCCCAGACCCCTGTATTCATTGTTAGCCCTCGCTCTCTCGCTCTCTCTCTTGACTGCGTGACTATGCATGCCCCGACGACCACTTTTACACGTTCTTGCTTTTCTGAAAAAGGGAAGAGAAAGAAGAAAAAAAATCGCTGCTAAATCCACCCCTGGCACGATTGTGTTATACAAGAGAGGGGGAGAGGCAGAGGGAGAAGGGCAGTCCTCGACTTTATCGCTCGCCTGTGAGACACTGCTTTTAGGGGCAGGTTGGTCACTGCAGGTACCTCATACCGAACAGAAATCGCCTGCCTATCGCTATTAATCTCCCCCTTTTTTGAAAAAAATCCTACAATAAGGGAAAAAAAATCTTGTACGTCAGGTGTAAGTGGGAGATGAAATCGATTTTGTTTGGTCCAGACAGGCTCTGGGTATCGATAATGATAGGAAGTGTCGAGGGCTTTGTTAACTTGGTGTATGATCGTTAATAATAATTTTTGAGGTGAGAAAATTATCGTTAATAGACAATTTTAAGGGGTAGTGTACATCATCTGCTTTATAAATAATTCACGTTCGAAGATATTACGAAAAATAAATAAAACTTTGATAGTTGGGTTTTTGTTTAGAAGGAAGATGGGTAAATTAATTTGAAAATTATTTATAATAATGGGAATAAAATCAAATGGAATTCATACTAATGAAAATAAAATGAAATAAAAATAAATATTAATTTATTAAAATTTAAAACATTACTCATACGGATAGGAATATAATTCAATGCCACATGAATAAAAAATGACCAATAAAATTTAATTAAAGTAAGAATAAAACTTTAAAATGACTAGGAATAAAATCAAAAGTATAACGTATCAGAAAATTAGCAAAAATATTACATTAGAATGAAATTAGAAGGAAGGTATTTAAATGACTACAAAAATTACCAGTAATCTTATGGTTAAGGCCTTAGGCCACTCTAGAGGCCAAAAAAGAGAATATTTTGTGATTTTTTTTCAGCGAAACCATAAAATAAATCGGAATTACAAAATAGGGGTTTTATTATATATGTAATTGACTATACAAAATTATTTTTTCACAGCGATACAAGTCAAAATGGCGACTGTGCAGCATTTTTCCAATGACGCCTTTATTTCTGGAAGGTCAACGAAGGGACCAACATCTTCTATAATTTTTGAGTTATGATGAGACACTAAAGTTTTTTCGATTATATATAAGAATGGCTATAGAAGAATGTAGGATTTTTTTGATATATTGTTTTTTGTCAAATGGCGCATTTCTAAAACAAAAAATATAAAATGCCATGAGAAAATCATCAGAAAATTGTTTATAAAAAAGGAACTATGCAATATAATAAAAAAAATTCCACGTAGTGCCTCAGAAAATGTAATTCTAAATATAGAGTTAAAATTTTAAGTGAATCGGTTGAAATTTGTTTGAGTTATGAGTCCGGCCGACTTGAAAAATGTAGTTTTGAGATAAATGAGTTTAAAGTTAGTAGAAAGTCACGACACGAATCAAGAGGGGTTGCGCTAGAATTCGAAAATCGAGTACTTAGAGATTTTTCACACGCATAATCTTTTCGTATCTAATTTTACAGGTACTAAGGTACATTTTTAACAAAAAAAAATCGTTTTTTGGAAAATCCTAGAGTGCCCTAAGGACTTAAGACTTCTAGGGTATCCAACGCAAAAAGAATCTAAGACTATAGGAAGTTTCTTAAGGGGAATGCGTCAAAGATGGCAGAAAAAATATATATTATATTTATTATCGAAAATCGATAGTTCCTAATGAACAAATGTGTTTTCCCCATGACGTAGTGGATCCAGTCGTCAATAAAACCTGCCACAAAGAATGGTACAACCGGATTATTTTTGTTTCATTCGAATAAGACGTATAATTAGCGTCGATTTTTTTGGCTGGAAATTTCTGTGTTAAAGTTTCGATCTGCACGCTGTTGATTAATTAGGGCTCTTGAAGAAAAAATCTTCATGTATTTGCCAAGAATCCTCTTAAGGCACGTCGATGAGGACTCCTCTTTCTGAGGTGTGAGGAGGAGGGGGAGGAGGGGGGGGGGGGGGGGGGGAGAGCGAGAGCGGTGAAAATAGCCGAGAATCCAAACACGAGCCCTCGTGACCGAAAGGGTGAGTGAGGATGATTGAGCAAAAAATAAGCCAGACCAGTTTTTCCTTTTCTCCTGGGAAGGGCCAACCTACACCACTCAAGACAAAAAGAAAGAAATATAACGAAAAACAGGATCGTGATACATATGCATCATCAAGCGCAAATACTCACCATAATTGAGGGCCGAAAGGGATAAAAAGGCAAAACCCTTAACTTCAGGCACGTTTCCTGTGTCTCGATCACGCGGGTGCATCGGAAAAAAAATCGTGCTCGAGAGAAGAGACCGAGCGAGAAAAAACCAGGTGCCGAAAGTACGGAATTAGTTTCGCCGCACGTACGGGAAATTGAAAACTGTTAAACGTCATCTGCGCCACGTCCAACCCTTTATTCATCTCGGATCTCGTACCTCTGGGGTATACTCCAAAAATACACAGCGTATCGGATGAAAAAAAAAAAACATAGACCTTCTAATCGTGATGTTTTTATTCATTAATGACGAAATATTTTTTTTTCCATTTTTCTTTCGTATGCCCTTTAGAGATTTGTACGATCTCATTGGTTTAACTTCAACCCTATATTTATCGGTTTATTTTTTCCAGACCGTGACTCCGAGGGGCCGCAACTGTCACGGAATGAATTATTAATTTTTCCTTTATTTCCAAATACATAGAAATTTGTAATTACTCTTTCATTGATTAAATGTACTTATTAAATTAATTAATTTGATTTTTTATTGTAGAATAAATTCACAATTGAATGCATATAATTATTTATATTCTACACTTATATTTATATTTTATAGAACTGTCAGTGAAAAAATTATTATTTTTTCAATATTTTCTTTATTACGAAACACTTCAAAATTTATCATGAGTATTTCATTAAACAAATGGACGTATTACATTTATTCATTTAATTTTTTTGATATTCAATAAATGCATAATTAAATTTGAATTAGTATTAATATTTTATACTTGCATTATCACATGGTTAAAATATTTTTTCATTTACATATTTGTTGGTAGATGACACTTCATTGTTAAATTAATATTATTATTTATTTTGTACATTGATTTTCTTAATTATTGACAAAATATTTACCTATTACTTTTATTGTCGTATATCTTTATTAACGAAATATTCACTTACTACTTTATGCGAAATTTCAAATACAAAAATGCATTTATGTTTTTGCGTCTCCACAGATTGAGCTTCAACTACGTGGAATTATACGTTATTATTCTATTTTATTTCCAGTCTTATAGATTCATTTTTAACTCGATGACTTTTCTATACCAGTATCCGTGAAAAAAAAGTTATTGTTTTTAATCTTGGTACTCGAAGACGTATAATTTGAAAATGCGATTAAAAAAATCTATCGAAATATGGCGTTGAAATTTGTTCAACATTATGTCAAAATAGGAGGAATATTTATTTGAGTCACTCGAAATTTTCGTTTCCATAAATTTAAAAAAAAAAACAGATTTTGCGCTTTTGATACTAACAAATCAAATGCGATCGAAAATATTTTTGATTTCCGTTTGTTTCGCATACGCAGAATCTCCAGGTAGCGAAAAAACTTGAAGAACGGGGTGGGCCGTTGGGGCAATTTTTCGCAACAAGCATTCCCCAATTTGGTCGCGCATGCGAATTGAATTACGGACCGTCGTCGCATACGGTTCCAAAAAAAAAATCATCCCTCAAGCATATGCATCGCAGGTATAACTTTTCCCATGCACACACACACACACCCATACACACGTGCGCACGAATTTACGCATCGAATGGACCGGGGAAAAAAAACGAAATGGTATCGTTTGTAGAGAGAAAAAGAGTGAGAGAGAAAGGAAGAGCGGGATAGAGAAGAGTTTGAATATAAGGGCAACCCTTTTCTACCTGACCCCCACCCGAGGCAGCCATCTCATCTCAGGTAAGATTTTTCAAGGCCCCTATCACACCTCCTGCGAGACTATAGGACTGCTCCATGGGACTTGAGTCCCCCAGGGGACCTCCAGTCACTAACCGAGTGCACGATCGTCTGGATCACAAATTTTTTCGTCGGAGGCACAAATTTCCGTAAATAGTTTCGAGCCAAGTGTAATTAGTAAATCGAAGTGTGATTAGGAAGGAATTTTTTTTTCGTGTTGCATAATCGACGCTGAGCATGAATCGTTTGAAACGTCTCGCTACTTTCGAGGTAAGTTTTACGTTTGTCAGGAATTTTGTTGAACATCTTATTGCCAATTTCATTAGAAAATTAATTTCGAAATTTATCAGAGAAAAATGGAATTTAGAAAGTTATTAATTTAGAAATTGATGCGGGAATTAGCTAGAAAATTCATAGAGAAATTGATTAAGAATTTAATTAAGAAATTGATTAGGGAATCGACCAGAAAATGTATCAAACAACTTATTAGCGAATTTATTCGGAAATTTCTTTTAGAAGTTCATTAAAACAATTATTGGGAAATTTGAGGGAAAATTTATAAAAAAATTCATCAGGAAATGAATTAAAATCGTAATGAATTGAATATTCATTACAAATCTCATCAAGGAATGTCTTATCTTAATAAATTTAATATTTGTTAAGAAATTAATTTGAAAATTCATCAAAAAATTCATTGACAAAATTATTGGAAAATTTTATCGAAAATTTATAAGAAAATTCATCAGGAAATGCATTAATAAAATTATTGGGATATTGATAGAAAATTCTCAACACAATTCATCAGAAGATTAATTGTTATCCTAATCAATTGAATATTCATGACAAATCTCATCAAGAAATGCCTTATCCTAATGAATTCAATATTTATTAGAAAATTAATTTAAGAATTACCCAGCAAATTAATTATTATCCTAATCACTTGAATATCCATTGCAAATCTCATCAACAGCCCCAATAAATTTAATATTTATTACGATATTCATAAAAAAATCTATTATCACCCTACCAAATCTGACATTAATTATAAAATCAATCCTGAAATTTATTATTATTCTAACAAATGCAAATTAGTGAATCTATCACGAAATCAATCTCCAAAACGTAAAAAAAAACATTTGTCCCGAAAATGTTTAGAGTTCGTACTATGGGGCTCGGAAAAAATGGCGGCATATCGACCATTTATCGTTAGGAAATGATGTCACCCTATCGAATAAATCGATAACGGGTGCGTCGTGAATAAGTGGGACCGAGAATGCAAAATGGCGATGGAATATAACGCAGAAAGCGAGCTGGAGAGAGCGAGAGGAATTGAGAAAAAAATGTCGATGCAAGAGTCTCAGCGAGGGGTTGGAAGCTCACGAGAGCGTCTGTGCGCGATGTATATACTATAAATTGGAGTGGATCCGATGCTTGGTCAGCATCGGCGAAACAGAAAGCGAGGGCGAGAGAGAGAGAGAGAGAGAGAGCGAGGGAGAGAGAGAGAGAGAGAGAGAGAGAGAGAGAGAGAGAGAGAGAGAGAGAGTAGAGATACAGAGAGTGCGGCGGGGGTGCGGAGGGGGTGGTCACCCCACGGTCCGGTGACGGTCCAATAGGGTGGAGCTAATATTTTTTTTTCTTTTTTTTTATCGATACACACCACTACCGGGGGTAGATTCGAGGGGGGTCGAGGAAGAAAATGGCGGGCTCTCTGCGTAATATGTACGGACCTCCTGCTGGACTCATATACATAGAACGTGCGGGTTCATACATATATACATAAATGTATATATATAATTTAATATTTATTAAGAGATTCATAAAAAATTGTACCATCAATTTTCTGATAGATTGGCTAATGATCTCCAACTTTTTTATGGACAAATTTAACATTTATTACATAATCTATCAGGGCGCTTATTATTATTCGATCAAATTCTATTAAAATAAACATTAATTTCCTGATCTCTTAAATAATAAACTAACTTTCGCCCGCAGCTTCGCCCGTGTGGAATTTAGCCCATAGAAACTTCATTACCAGTTGCATCCCTTGTTAGGGGTTGTTTAAAAAAACCCTAAATCATGCGTTTCATTATTTTTTTTTAAGAATATTTATACCGAGTTTCAAATTGATACACGCAAGCTAAACAATTTTCCATACAAACTTTTACATCCCATTCCATCCTTTTAGGGGTTGATTTTCGAAAAAATCCTTTCTTAATGCACCTCTACGCCCTTTAAGGAATATATCTTCCGAATTTCATTGAGGTAAAAGCAGGGCATTCGATTTTCCCATAGAAACTTCAACATCCCGTTGTCAAACTCCTTCAAAATCCTTTCTTAATGCACCTCTACGCCCTTTAAGGAATATATCTTCCGAATTTCATTGAGATAAAAGCAGGGCATTCGATTTTTGCCATACAAACTTCAACACCCCGTTGCACTCCTAATTAGAGGTTGTTTTGAAAAAATCTAAAATATAGGTTTCATTATTTGTTCTGAAAAATATTTATACGAAGTTTCACTTTGATACAAGCAAGGCATACAATTTTCCATACAAACTTTTACACCCCATTCCACCTTCTTAAGAGTTGATTTTCGAAAAATCCTTTCTTAGTGCACCTTTCAGTCAGTCAGTCACAGAACTCTTTTTACTACACCTAATATTTATGGATGTCAAATTTGTTCTTAAAAATTTGGAAATTATTCGAAAATCTATCAGGAAATTAATGATGCAGTTTGCAGAAACTTTCTCCATAAATATTACATTTATGAGGACAATAAAAATTTTATTGATAAAATTTCTAATAAATCTTCCTCTTATTAGGATGAACATAAATTTCTTTATGAATTTTCTTACAATTTTCCCATCAAATTTAGACGATATAAATTTATTGGGATAATAAAAAATTTCTTCATAAAATTTCTAATAAATATGCATCTGATCAGGATAAACATAAACACAATAAACATAAAATCCTGATGAATTTACTTATAAATTGCCCATCAAATCTATATGAGATAACTTCATAAGATGAAGATTATAAATTTTGAGATTAATTTATAAGATAAAGCTTATCAATTATAAGATACATTTTCAAGATGAAGATTAGAGATTATAAAATAAATTGATAACATAAGGATTATAAATTACGAGACAAATTTAGAATATAACGATTATAAATTATAAGATTAATTTGTAAGATAAAGGTCATAAATTGTTTTATACATTTTCTATGAAAGCATTCTGAATGTCCTTTCCCTCATACATATATATGGGGGAATGAACCCTTTACATCTACGTAATTTTGGCCATCAGCTCATCTGGCTGTTTTGAGGACGATCCTCGTCAAATGGCTAAAAAATTACCTTTCCCCATATACTATATATATATATAATGCAGACTTTATGTTTCCTCAGTAACAGCTTGTCCATTACTCGACAAATTGTATCTTTTTTTCTTGTTTTTTTCTTAACGTAGAGCGTGCTAGGATAAAAAGAGGTGTTGGGGCCGGAAACGATGGGGCTTGCTTTTTTAAGGGTTGGTTCGATGACCGAGCGATATTTTTTGAGTTCGTTTTTCAATCAGAGAGAGGGCGAGAGGAAGGAAAGAGTTCTTTTGGGATAGAAATATTGACTCCCGACGAGAAAGGTACACACTCATTTTCGATATATCTCCGAACCTTCCGATCGTATTTCCGGCCCCTGGTTTTTTCTTAGCATGATTTGATTCGATGGATAGGCGTGTGCTCTCTTCGCTTTACTTTACGTTTTCTTATCGTCTATCGCCTCGTGGTATCTTCAAGTTTTCAACAGCTGCGACCCGCGAGATCGAATCGATCAATCGACATTATTATTATTTATTCTTATCTCGATTTAATAAATATTTATTATTTATTCTCAAGACGAAAGAATTATCGGACGGAGCGCAAGAAACGTTGCCTCGAGTCACTGAGATCAGTTGTTCGATTTTTCTAAAAGTGTTTTTCTTCAATTTGAGTCTAATTAATTGTTCAATTTGACGGATTTTCTTATCGATTGATCAAATCGATAATATCGTTGCAGGTATACAAGGTCGTAAGAATAGAAAGGCCTTGTGCTTCGGGTGTTTGCTACCGTATGTCCGGTTTTTGACCCGGAAGTGGCATCGGGGCTGTAAACCCCTATTTTTTTTGTTCGACCTCTCTTCCTCGGTCTCGTGGTTAAGACGGGAATAAACGAGTAATCGAGTTTCTTAAAAACGAGTTTTGACGTGGGTCGACCACGTGGCCACACTTCAAGGTTCACCTCGAGGTCGATTAATCCCGCCTTCAATTTGACATATATATATATATATCTCCAGCGCCCTAGAATATAAATATGTGTAAATTGAACACAAAATTATATTATTTCATTATTTTATATCAATACGTGCAGTACCAGTCAAAAGTTTTCGATCGCTTTATCACAAAATTTTCGTTCACTTTTGATAATTGCAAAACTATATTACAATAATATAATTCATTTTTTTACTTACTTTACGAAGATACTATACAGCTCTGTAAGATAAATTATATTATTCTAATATGAACTTGCAGTTGCCCAAAGTGATCGAAAACTTTTGACCAGTACTGTATGTATACAGTGGGCAAACAAGTATTTGCACCTCTCGTTTTTCGGAAATAACTCTTTGAAAAAAAGTAGAATGTTTTTGTAGATAATTTAATTCGATAGCTCATTTCATATATCGATATTGTATTTTAATATTAATATAAATAATATATTTTTAGGAAAATCTCCAGAAAATATATATAAAAAAATAAAAACATGCAAATACTTTCTTACCCGCTATATATATATAGCGGGTAAGAAAGTATTTGCATATTTTTATTTTTTTATATATATTTTCTGAGGATTTCTTTAAAAATATATTATTTATATTAATATTAAAATACAATATCGATATATGAAATGAGCTATCGAATTCAATTATATATATAATATTAAACAAGGTTAGAAAACAGGCACGACTACGACAATTCCAATAGCGAAAAAAGAAATCCCCAAAAATTACCGTCAAAGTAACAAGAATTCAAAACCCTGGTGAACTTCAATTCTCGCGT